>BROE01000022.1:19643147-19665416 GCA_036571765.1 Plecoglossus altivelis
TGCCCCCCCCACGCTTGAGTAACAGTCGCCCACCCCCGGCCTACCACCCCCCCCACCCTATCAGTGACTTATAACACCGACAGAGTCCACATCGGCTCCACCTTAGACCCCCTCCGCGGACGACACCCTCCCCAGCCTTTCCAACACACACCCCCCAGCCCCCCCACACACACCTCCCACCTTCCGCCCCAAACACACACACACCCTCTCCCTGCCCCCCTCAGCCCCATGCAAATGTCCACTTAGCAGATGAATGCAGCTGATATTAGGCACATTGTTCATGCTTTTATGCAAGAGAAAGATCTATGTCATCTGAAAATTTCATGGAAATAAAGCCAGCATTTATTCTTCTCTGAAAGAGTGAAACAGCCTGTAAAAAGTGAATATGATTTGGTTCAGCTTATAAAAAATGGAAGGAAAATAAAGCTTTGAGAAAACAAACAATGAGGGAATCAAGGATAAAAAGAAAGAAAGGAAGAATATAAGAAAAATAACTTTATGGGACAATATACCATCACACCAAACTCCAATCCCTTCAGTGTAACTCCAGAGACCTGGCAGTTGAAAGGTGAGAGTTAGAGATCCTTCTCCACACTAATATGGATCTGCTTTATTGTGCTCAGGGACACTTAAAATGTCCTTACTCTGAGTAAAACAGGGTCCTAGCGAATGTAGAGAGCTGCAGGGAGCATGCAGTTCAACAGCCACTGAGACCCTTCAGCGCTGATCTAAAAAGTCGAATATGAAATGTTCTGTCTTTGATCCTCCTCTGTACAGCACAAGCTGCATCGTGATGGCATCACTGGGGAGGGATCTGGTTGCTGGAGCAGGAGAAGAGTTGAGATAATATGATTGTCTTTAGTTAATCTAACCAGCGTGAGTCCAGCTCCAAAGCTCTCAAACATTCAAAGAGGCGTCTGAAATTCCCGGTGGTGCTGGAGATGAGATTTTGTCCGCCGTGACTAAAACGCTTTCCAAATCAAGCAGTTGAAAGCTGTAATAATTGCCACCATTTTTTGTATCAAAGGAGACAAAAGGCATTTGGAATAATCACGCATCATGTGACAGACACAGAGTTTTCAGGCGGCAGACAAGAGAGTACTGCTTGGATTAAAGCCTGCTTCAACATTAAATGGGAATCCATATGTAAATTTACAGCACCAATTAGGAGACAGTGTTTGTGATGTAATCCTGCTAGAGATTGTCTGGCCTCTATTTTCACACACTTAATCAAATTAAAAGCTTAGCTGCGGAGTGATTATCGGATTGTCAGTGATACACACTCAATTCCTTTTAGTTTGGGCAAATAATAAGTGGTTTCGGGTACAATTTATCCAACAGCGTAAGTCAATGACGATCATCTTAGCTTGTGTGTTGCTCCCTTTGAACGAACAAAAACTAAACAAGCTGTGATTTTTTTTATTGTAACACGAGATTCCATTTTTACTCTGCTGTGTTAATGCCTAAAAATCTATAAACCGTCCTTGGGTGAGAAGGCGTTGTTAAATAGCAACATCATTGACTGTGACTGGAAGGTGTTTGTGAGGTAAAGTGTGGCCCTGTGTTTCCTGTCTACGCTGTCAGACAGACTAGTGACAAAGGGAAAGGCAGAGTCCAGAAGACAGAGCTTTGATCACACACACTCACAAACACACACTCATAAACACACACACACACACTCACAAACACACACACACACACTGACAAACACACACACACACACTGACAAACACACACACACACACACACACTGACAAACACACAAACACGCACACACTCACATGCACTTACATAAACACAGACACACACACACCCCACACACTCACAAACACGCACACACACACAGACACACAAACACGCACACACACACACTCACAAACACGAATACACACGCACACACACAAACACACACTTACATAAACACACACTCACAAACATACACTTACATAAACACACACACACACACCCTTCACACCCACACTCACAAACACGCGCACGCACACAGGCACACACACACACACGCACACACACAAACACACACAAGCACACAAACACACACTTACATAAACACGCACACCCCACACACCCACACTCACAAACACACACTTACACAAACACAAACACAGACACACACACTCACAAACACACACATAAACACAAACACACACACTCACAAACACACACTTACATAAACACACACAGTGAAGGTTGCAGTGGGCTCCAGAGCTCTGCAGAAGCTTCTTTAGGGATGCTGTGTTCACCTCTCTGGTCTCCACGGGTCACTGGACCCAAGGATGTGCTTAACAAATAGGGAGAAAACTCTCCAACTTCAGGGCAGTCTCAGTCTGGTGCTAAGTGATCTGTATTCCCTGTGAATGTGCAGTTCCTTAACCCTGTGAAATTAACAACCCCTTCTGACTCCTACCCCCTGACCCCACCATAATACCACATTCAAAAAGTACCATGCATGAGTGTCCCCGTGTAATGACAACAAAAAGAAGATCATGGTCAATTTTCTTATTGCCAGGAAAAGGTTGTTTATGATATACATTAACAACAAGCCAGCAAAAATACAGTACAACTCACTTTCTCAAAAAAGCATAAAAATCTGTTATATTAGCTAGCTGTGCTCTCCAACCTGATGCTAACTTTCCGTCATACCTCGTCCCTCCATTATTCCCCTCCAATGTTCAGATTCAAGCGTCAACTAAAAGTAGAGGTATTAAATGGTGGGGGTAGCAGGTGTTGTGTAGACATGATTTCCCAGATAGCACCTGGTGAGCGGCAGTGTGCAGAGACAGAATCTGCCAGCCAGAGTTACTGGCTGAGGAAAGATTGGCAGGTGAAAGTGAGGCTCATGGTCTGACCCATACACCTGTGACTCATAATCACTAGTCTGGGGAAGAAGGAGCCCAGTAAAAGGCAGACAGAGCCATTATGGGGTGCTTAAAACTCCACTTAAATATCCCTTTATAGGCTATTACTTAAACCATGGTTTGGTATTTACATGACACTTTCAGAAGCTTTTTGGTTTGGTAATCCCATCTCCGGCAGGTTGAACATGAGGAACGAGGGCTGTTGTGACAAAGTGCTCATGAGAGAAGAGAAATTATAACACTGAAGACATGTGAGAGGAGGGTTACCGGGTCCTTTACAGTGAGCTTTCAATACAGGGCGTCCACCATGCTTCAGGAATATTAAACGATCACACTAAATCTAAAGTGCAGGGGTGCCTCAATGCTTCCTGAGAAAGAGCAAGCCTCTACCATGTAAACCTGCAGTGTCCAGGACAATTCACCTGCACATTGCAGAACTAACACCACAACATGACTGTGGATTCATGTGTTGAACGTATGTATGAGGGTGTGCAAGGGTGTGTGTGAGGGTATGTGTGTGGGTGTGTATGTGGGTGTGTGTGAGGGTGTCTGACGGTGTGTGAGGGTGTGTGAGGGTGTGTGTGGGTGTGTGAGGGTGTGTGGAGGCAGGGTGGAGGCATGGTGGAGACAGGGTGATGTAAAGGCAGAGTGGAGACAGGGTGATATGGAAGCAGGGAAATGTGGAGGCAGGGTGATGACAGGGAAATAAACCCGATTGTGAATCTCATCATGGCTGTACTGAGTAGCTGAAACATATAGAGATGGCTGGCAGCTAACCTGTCTGGGAGCTGTGTCGCAGCAAAGGACTCTGGGATTGTTCCTTGAACATGCCAGTGTACCTGTGCCTCTCATCTGAGTGTGACTAGTTCATCATGTTGTTCATCACACATGTGACAATCACACATGTGACAATCACACATGTGACAATCACACATGTGACAATCACACATGTGCTCCAATGAACAGTACCATGACAACATTGCATTTCTAGTTGGGGGGGGCTTTATCTATTGAAACTAAGTTTACTCGTATTTGGATTGGCTAATAGAATCACAGTGACAAATCACTTGTAATATTTGATATGTGAGTCATTAAATATGTAAGGGGCCTGATCAGGAACAGTAAACATATCTAAACATAATATATTATCTCGGCTTATTCTGCCAAATATGATTTGGTTGGTACAAATCTTTATCGTTTCCTGTCTTAACCCCAGGATGAACCCATGTCTGCTGGAGCAAGGATTACGATCAATTAAAGATTTATGAAAATTACCTCTCTTTAAATTGTACTAATACTTTCCTCTGACATGGACAAACACACAAACACACACACACACACATACACTTACACACACATACACACACACACACGCACATACATACACACACACACACACACACACATACACACACACACGCACACACACACACGCACATACAGACACACACACACACACGCACACACACACACGCACATACAGACACACACACACACACATACACATACACACATACACATACACACACACACGTACACACACAGGCAGCAAGATAACAAGGCCAGTAGTTCCTCATCACCCTTTGCATTTCAACAGAAATATCAAGTTCGAACCAACTGGAGGGTTAAGAACAAGCCAATCCAGGCATTTGTCAGTGCTGTCATGGAGACCGTAAACCAGCCAATCACAGGCCTGATAATGAACGGCGCAGCACAATCACCTTTATAGAAATGTCTTTTAAGGGGGGAGGATTATGAGGGTCTTGAAAAAAGTGCATTAAGCTGAAGATCAATCTCTCAGTTAGATGCTTACAGTCATTTTACTTTCAAGCAGGTGAAAACATGTCAGGATGAGGGCATGAGACACTTACATGGCAGTGCTTTCATCCCCAGGATGTAGGCAGGTAGAGGGATAACCATAGGCACAGTACCAGTCTATAGAGCAGGTGGGATAACCATAGGCACAGTACCAGTCTATAGGGCAGGTGGGATAACCATAGAACAGGTGGGATGAACCACAGGCACAGTACCAGTCTAGGCAGTGGAGATAACCACAGGCAAGTACCAGTCTAAGGGCAGGGTAGAGTGATAACCACAGGCACAGTACCAGGCTATAGAGCAGTGGGATAACCATAGGCACAGTACCGTCTATTAGGGAAGGTGGGATAACCACAGGCACAGTACCAGTCTATAGGCAGGTGGGATAACCAAGCAGTACCGGTCTATAGGGCGGGGGATAACCATAGGCACAGTACCCGTCTATAGAGCAGGGGGATACACAGGCACAGGTAACGGTCTATAGAGCAAGGTACAGGATAACCACAGGCACAGTACCAGTCTATAGGGCAGGTGTGATAACCACAGGAACAGTACCGGTCTATAGAGCAGGTACAGTGATAACCATAGGCACAGTACCAGTCTATAGGGCACTTGAGATAACTACAGGCACAGTACCAGTCTATAGGGTAGGTGGGATAACCATAGACACAGTACCAGTCTATAGGGCACTTGTGATAACCACAGGCACAGTACCAGTCTATAGGGCAGGTGGGATAACCATAGGCACAGTACCAGTCTACAGAGCAGGTACAGTGATAACCATAGGCACAGTACCAGTCTATAGGGCAGGTGGGATAACCATAGGCACAGTACCGGTCTATAGGGCAGGTTTGATAACCATAGGACAGGTGTAATAACCAGATATACAGTACCAGTCTATAGAACAGGTGTGATAACCAGACATACAGTACCAGTCTATAGGGCAGTTGTGATAACCAGATACAGTACCAGTCTATAAGGCAGGTGTGATAACCACAGGCACAGTACCAGTCTATAGGGCAGGTGTGATAACCACAGGCACAGTACCAGTCTATAGGGCAGGTGTGATAACCAAATATTCAGTACCAGTCTATAGAGCAGGTGTGATAACCTGAGATGCAGTACCAGTCTGTAGGGCAGGTGTGATAACCAGAGATGCAGTACCAGTCTGTAGGGCAGGTGTGATAACCAGAGATGCAGTACCAGTCTGTAGGGCAGGTGTGACAACCTGAGATGCAGTACCAGTCTGTAGGGCAGGTGTGATAACCAGAGATGTAGTACCAGTCTGTAGGGCAGGTGTGATAACCAGAGATGCAGTACCAGTCTGTAGGGCAGGTGTGATAACCTGAGATGCAGTACCAGTCTATAGAGCAGGTGTGATAACCTGAGATGCAGTACCAGTCTGTAGGGCAGGTGTGATAACCAGAGATACCAGACTATGAAGCAATGGGGAAGGGAGGTCAACTCCCAGAAGATTCATATCCTCTATTTATCATTCATATCTGTGTTTATGCATGATACCATTTCACATGATATAGTTCAGTTTAATCAACAGGCTTTATGTGAATCAGTCTCCCTCAGAGCTAGTTGTGTAGAGGGGAAGCAGGGCAGAGTTTGTCAATGTTTGCCTGTGGGTTTACTCAAGGATGAGCATGTGATGAATATCTGCCATTTGCAGGAGGCTAGATTTTGTATTCACTATGAAAAAAATCAACTTGCATGCCACTCAAGTCTTTGAAATTCTTTGACAAAAAATCCTCTGGCAGTGAGACAGAATTAAAATCTTATTGTTGCTCTTGTGTTGGAATCAGTTATTGTGAAACACATTTTCCAACCTGCGAGGTAAACTTGCTTGGTTTTCTGTTCTTTTAAAAGGAAGCAGCCGTCTGTCCAACGTATTAATCCGGCATTTCCTCAGCGTCTCCCAGCATCCTCTCAAGAAGAAACCTTAAAATCTTGTTTGCTTTTCTTCATGGAAATTCTGAATGCTAACAAACTGTCCATATTCATGGTGGAATTCCGGGTGAAAAAAATAATAATTTGGATAAACAGCATGGTTCATTCCGCCATAATTCTTTATTCAAGCGGCGTATCAAGGAGATTTCAACAGTCATAGTAGATTAACCTTGTGTGTGCTTTCTGCAGCTCTCTGTTTCACAGATTTACATGCATCCTGATCACAAGTCTGTTTGGAAAGCGACAGCCGGGTTATTCCATTTCAATCCATTTCTCCCCACATTGACCTTCCCCTTGTGAAATAATCACAACTGTTATGTTGAAATATTCAGGCATAAATAATGAATTGACCAGGGATGAAGCTCTCTCTGTTCAAAAATAGACCTCTGGATCTTTTATGTAGATCAGTGTGGACACTGCTACCTTCCCATAATCCCCTCCATTTCCCCTTCCTGTGTCCACCAGGAGGTAAGGCCTGTAGGAACATCCCTACGGCCCTGAGAGCAAAATGGAGAAGGTAAACGCATCAAAACGTTAAATATTGGATATTAATCCCCCCGTTTTAAACGTGAATCAGCTGTTCCCCATTACACATCTCAGGGAGGAATGCAAATGTCTTTCATTAGACTGCCCTCCTGACAGTCGACATCTTTAATTGCTCTGCTTCTCTGTTGAGAGAGCTTAGAACAGGCCCTGGCATCCTGTCCAGGGAACATTCCCATTCGGATTTAACAAGAGCAGCCATGTCCAAGCAAAACAGTACTGATAATATGCTAATAACTCCATATATGCGATAATAATATATTCATAATAGCAGGTACTTTCCTGTTTTTTCAAACGTCCTCTTTCCAAACTCTTTGACATTGACAAGACATCCCAGTCTGCTGCCTGTGATTTGACTCTCCTCCAGTCTCCTTCACTCCACTTCACACCAGTTAGTGACGGTATATGAGATGGACAATATACTATGCTGTGATTATAATGTCCATGTGTTACAATGTCCATGTGCACTGTGAGGCTGGAGATATGCAGCAGGAGATAGACATCCTCCAACACAAATAAGCCAACACTGGCTCCTATTTCCCACATAATCAGCCCATCCTCGGAGGGGGTTGATATGAACCCAGCTCTCTATTTCCAGATACGACACTGGTGCCGGCATGAGGAAATCACCCTGAATGTGCTTGCCAAGATAACTGCACGTGTAGGGTGTCTGCGTGAGATATATTTACACAAAACAGCTAAAGCAGATAGGGCCTTCTGCAGTAGAGTAGGCAGCAGGCGAGTCGTGTTGAGGATGCGTTCGGCTCCCCAGAGGGAGAGGGGTGGCCGGCTGAGCTGCAGATTAGTAATGACGTCTCTGCCACATCAATTACAGCCCTGCTGCTCGGCCGGGGAGGAATCCCCACCACCGACTCTTCACGACGACCCAGAGCAAACCGGCTGTGTCAGAGGTCATCCAGGGGAGTAGGAGTGGGCCCGGGGCCCCCCTGATGGGATGCAGGCGTGTGGACACGCCGGTGGAGCCCCCTCCCCCCTGGCCCCCTCCCCCCTGTGGAGAGATGCACCATGGAGAGGTCTGCAGCTCACTGCGTAGCTGTCACTCACGCAGCCATGGTCCTGCACAGTGGGAGAGAGGAGAGGACCAGAGAGGATGGTCTGCCTGGAGGTTGGTCCGGCTGGAGGCTGGTCGGGCTGGAGGCTGGTCAGGCTGGATGCTGGTCCGGCTGGAGGCTGGTCAGGCTGGAGGCTGGTCAGGCTGGAGGCTGGTCTGCCTGGAGGATGGTCAGGCTGGAGGCTGGTCAGGCTGGTCAGCCTGGAGGCTGGTCAGGCTGGAGGCTGGTCAGGCTGGAGGCTGGTCTGCCTGGAGGATGGTCAGGCTGGAGGCTAGTCAGGCTGGTCAGGCTGGAGGCTGGTCAGGCTGGAGGCTGGTCAGGCTGGAGGCTGGTCTGCCTGGAGGCTGGTCAGGCTGAAGGCTGGTCAGGCTGGAGGCTGGTCAGGCTGGAGGATGGTCAGGCTGGAGGCTGGTCAGGCTGGAGGCTGGTCGGGCTAGAGGTTGGTCCAGCTGGAGGCTGGTCGGGCTGGAGGTTGGTCCAGCTGGAGGTTGGTCCAGCTGGAGGCTGGTCCGGCTGGAGGCTGGTCAGGCTGGAAGGTGGGGGCTACTTCTTCTTCTCTGGTTCTCTCCTCTGAGTGAGAAGTGAAGCTCAGGGTGAGGCTCGAGGTGAGGTCCTGGGTGAGGTCAGGGTGAGGTCCTGGGTGAGGTCAGGGTGAGGTCCTGGTTGAGGTCAGGGTGAGGTCCTGGTTGAGGTCAGGGTGAGGTCTGGGTTGAGGTCAGGCTGAGGTCCTGGAAGCATGTGCATGCTCCAAACGTGGTGCTGTAGTAAAGACTCTGTCTTTCACAGCGAGGGAAGAGTGAACACTTTGAGGAAATGCCACAGTAGGTCAGTGTGCTTTTTACTGTGAATTCAACCCTTTGATGACGTGGGTTTAAGCAGGTCTCCATCTCAGGCACTGTTGACATTAAAACACAGGGATCTCCAATGGAGGATTCCTGAAGCACTGTTGTGTTCCATGCATGCAGTGTTCAGTAGCTGTTACAAAAAAGAGAAACTATGAAGAATGAAAAGAGCAAGGTGGAAAAAAACGGACCAAAAAGCAGACATTCAATTGAACTACAATAGACACACGATATGGCAACACAGCAATGAGATCCACGACTCCCAAACAATCCCCTGACCACAGAGCCAGCAGCTCCAGAAACATGTCCAGCCTGCTGTCGATGAGCCTGCCCCTTCCTGGCGTGTCCCTGTCTCCGGTGCCGGAAGCCAAGAGGCCAGAGCGGCAGGAAGCCATCACATAGCGTTACCCAGCAGGCCCAGTCAGACACAAGGCCCAGCAGTAGACAGGGAGGCCCAGCCCCCACCACAGCACAGGGAGACCCCCCTCTCAGGGCAGTGCGGGGCTGACACCAGGCATTAGGTGGCCTGGGCCTCTGATAGCACCAACACCTCCATAGCCTGCCAGCACCCCCACAGAGCCCCTCCCACACCCCCACCGAGCCCCTCCCACACCAGCCTTAGCACCAGCCACAACACCAGCCACAGCACCATGAGATTTGGGTGGAGGGTTCTGGATTGTGCACGGATGCAAGAATGCGATTGTGTTCTTGTAGTAGCGTTGTGTTAACAGCTGTAGATGGTGTTTTCTCCAGATAGGTGTGTGCTTCTCTCTACGACAGCGTGTTCTCCTAGACACCGATCTTTTTTATCCTTTTCCTCTCCTTAAGGAGCGCTGCAGTTTGCTGCTCATTCGTCTGCCCTGTGATCTGACTGGCTGACAGACAAATCACAATGTGGAGTCTTTGGGACAAACCACCTCTTATCTGCGTGCTTCCAAACAAAGCAGGCCAACCCAGCTACTGGCGCACCACCAACCCATTAACTTTAATTAGATAAAATGTGACATTCACCTTTCTACTGTGACAACAAATTAATGACTAGCCAAAGAGAATAAAAGAATAGTGCGCCCAGGCTGTGTCCTCAGTATCTCAGACTGTTAGTCCAGGTCCTAGGCTAACCTTGAAGCTCAGGAGAGTTTAGATCAAACCCCTGCGTTGAGCTGAATGACACTAGGCACAAATTGCTAATAGACTAAATGGATCGAGGTGGGAGGCTTCTGCTCTGTGGCAATTACCCCTCAGATGTGCCATTCACATCCCCGCATGCCTCCATTCATCAGGGCATCACTCGGTCAGCCATCCTCCTCTGCCGAGGCTGGCTGGTTATCTGGTTGTCTGGCTGGTTAGTTGTCTGGCTGGTTAGTTGTCTGGCTGGTTAGTTGTCTGGTTGTCTGGCTGGTTATTTGTCTGGCTGGTTGATTGTCTGGCTGGTTATCTGGCTGGGTGATTGTCTGGTTGTCTGGCTGGTTAGTTGTCTGGCTGGTTAGTTGTCTGGCTGGTTGGTTATCTGTTTGTCTGGCTGGTTAGTTGTCTGGCTGGTTAGTTGTCTGGCTGGGTGATTGTCTGGTTGGTTATCTGGCTGGGTGATTGTCTGGTTGTCTGGATGGGTGATTGTCTGGTTGCCTGGCAGTTTAGTTGGCTTGTTGTCTGATTGGCTGGTTGACTGGCTGGCTGGCTTGCTGTTTGGCTTTCGGTCTGGCAGGTTGAGTCTTTCTCTGTTGGAGAGGTAGGTAGGACTGGGTCTCACTCTGGTGGGGAGGGAGGGCGAGGTCTCTCTCTGGTGGGGAGGGGGGAGGGCTAGGTCTCACTCTCTGGTGGGGAGGGGGGGAGGGCTAGGTCTCTCTCTCTGGTGGGGAGGGAGGGAGAGCTAGGTCTTTACTGGTGTTGAGGGAGGGAGGGCTAGGTCTCTCTCTGATGGGGAGGGAGAGCTAGGTCTCTCTCTCTCTGGTGGGAAGGGAGAGCTGGGTTCATTTGAAACAACAAAGAAGCGTTTGACTGGCTGGCTGTCCACAAGAGAAGCTCCTCTTCCTGCCTTTGAAGCAGGAGGGCTTCATTTAATCAATTATGAATCAAAGTGCTGTTTTGAAACTCAAAGACACTCCTACCACTCTTAAGTCTCGCTCTCTGTCTCTCCCTCAGTATTAAAAGAATACTTTGCTGCTTTCCATAGGGCTTCATTTCCGATGCTCTTGTGTGTGGTTGTGATGAAAACACTTTCAAGGTACAAGAACCCAGAGGGCACAAACTGTTTTTGTTATGCTAATCCTGACGCAACAAAAAAGACATGCTTTATTACCGTGGATAACTACAGAGTAAAACAGACTATCGCCATCTCATACATACACACAGACAAGACCCTGCAGGACTCTGGGGAGTCTGACCGCCTTGAGCTGAATGCCGGCTGGATGGATGGTTGTATGGATGGCTGGCTGGCTGGTTAAACAGGCCGTACACCCGGAGTGCTGGAACAAACACATCCAATTCAGAACAAGCAATCACACAAACATTTTTTCACCCAAGTTTTCCTTTAACAAAGATATGAAAGCTCTAGTATTACAATAGCATGACATCTTGACACTCATTTTAAGAAGAGGAATTCAGTTTGACAGCAGCGAGGTAAAAAAAAATCAGTCTGTTGAATTTAAGATAATGTTATCATCCCCCCTGAGGACCAAGGAACAAAACAAATTCATTGGATGTAGACGATTCTCTGGTTCACTGTTCAACAGAATCTCTCCCTTCGATTTATGAATAGAAATAGTGCTACACTCAGTTCAAGCATTCAAATAAAAAATTCATCCCATTCTTTGGGAGAGCCCTTCTCTTTTATGGAGAGACAAATTGAAGTGTGTGTGCTCCGAGGGAGGCCAGTGGCAAACAGAGAATCCATTTAACCATCCCGTCCCCAGACTGAGCAGGAAAGCTGGCCCTTCAAAGGCCCAGGCAACAATCTGAGTGACACCAGGTCAGACAGACTCCTCACACTCTCTCACCTGCCTGATAGAATTGTTCGCTGGCCAGATCCGACTCTGTGAAGCTGCAGGTTTTTGTCATGGCCATATCTTATGATTGATGGCTCCATGGCCGAGGCGAATCTGCCCTTTTTAAATAATTTATGTTGGCCATTGCTACGGACAACTAGCTTATAACCTGGTTGTTATTTTTACATTGACTGAAGGAATCAATACTTTAAAGACATGAGATGAGCCACTAATGAACTACTTAACTGGCTCTCTGGAGTGCAAAACAATTGCTGTGTTTACTCAAAGCCAAGCATGAGTCGTAAATACAAAGTGTTTTGTTGAGAATGCACAGAACAAGAGGTTTCACACAAACAGGGTCAGAACTGGAAAGGTTGTCCACATTTTATATCATTACACAATTTGCTGTTGCACCAGAATTCACAATGATGAGGACTGTATCATAATCAAAATTTTTAACAAAATTAAAGACGTTCTCCTAATCAGAAAAGCCTCCCTGGAGATGCTGCAGTTTTCAGCCTTGTTCTGGACGCTCAGCGGCTGCTCTGCTCTGGACGCTCAGCGGCTGCTCTGTTCTGGACGCTTAGCGGCTGCTCTGTTCTGGACGCTCAGCAGCTGCTCTGCTCTGTTCTGGATGCTCAGTGGCTGCTCTGCTCTGTTCTGGACGCTCAGCGGCTGCTCTGCTCTGTTCTGGACGCTCAGCGGCTGCTCTGTTCTGGACGCTCAGCAGCTGCTCTGCTCTGTTCTGGACGCTCAGCGGCTGCTCTGTTCTGGACGCTCAGCAGCTGCTCTGCTCTGTTCTGGATGCTCAGCGGCTGCTCTGTTCTGGACGCTCAGCAGCTGCTCTGCTCTGTTCTGGATGCTCAGCGGCTGCTCTGCTCTGCTCTGTTCTGTTCTGGACGCTCATCGGCTGCTCTGCTCTGTTCTGGACGCTCAGCGGCTGCTCTGCTCTGGATGCTCAGCGGCTGCAGCACTGCTGTATAAATCAAGAGTTCCATTCTTCCTCGTTCTTACAAAGTGACAAATTAGCCTAACAATAGTGTTTGAATTCTTATTAAACTTGATTAATTCATATCATTAGTTGATCACACAACAGCTCATAAAATATACTAAATTAATTTCTTTGGTGTGATTAATACGCAAAACACTTGAATTAACATCAATAAATCAATTTGTGAATCAATTACATTATCTTTTTTAAATACAGAGCTAATAGTGTACATTAACTAGTAGTGTCTAAACAATGATCCATCACTGAGCATAGGGAGAATGAAGAGCAAAAGAGCCAACTGAAATGATCCATTATCAAAGTGATCTTCCCCTTATAGATCTCTGTATGAGCACCAGCCTGTGTTACAGTTCAGTGTAAGTCTGTATGTGCACCAGCCTGTGTTACAGTTCAGTGTAAGTCTGTATGTACACCAGCCTGTGTTACAGTTCAGTGTAAGTCTGTATGTACACCAGCCTGTGTTACAGTTCAGTGTAAGTCTGTATGTGCACCAGCCTGTGTTACAGTTCAGTGTAAGTCTGTATGTGCACCAGCCTGTGTTACAGTTACAGTCATCCTTTCTCTGCTGCCTGGCTAGTAGAGAAAGCCTAACCTCCTACTTTGCAGTGCACAGCAACACGGACGTAAGCGCTGCAGTCACACTAGCATACAGCAGCACAGGAGAACATGGGGCAGGCTCAGCGTTCATCCCTGCTTAAGGCTAATTATCGAGGAGCCCTCATCTCATAGCCATGTGTACGAAGACACCAGTTATGTGGAGAATGTCCATCAGGCTTTCATCCAGGTTGTTCGCTTTAGGGACGCATCAACCAATTTAGTACCTGAAAACCGCCTCGTACAGGCTTGTACTGCCTCGTACTGGCTGCATGGGTAGGAACACTGTGGTTATGAAGGCTGTCAGAGTTTCTCCTTGGTTGCTGAGGAGACTGCTACAGCAGTCTCAGCCTGGTTACAGCTGTTGGCTGGATGAACCCACGGCAGGGAAGTGACACAGTGTGGAGGGAAGAACAGCGATGGTCCCATGAGCTGGGAGCCCCTTAATAAACCTGGGCCTTGTAACAGCTGTCTGATCACTCACGTGGAGGAGAGGGAGCAATACAGGGAGGAGGGGGGAGGAGGGGGGAGGAAGATCAGGAAGGAGTGCGAGAGAAAAATGTCAGCTCAAGGTATGTGTGGGTGGTGGTCTGCCTCCCGTCTTAATGTAAAGTTCCTCCGCCGCTGGTGCTTGTGATAGCCTTCAGGTCCATGACCGCCTCGCCCTAATACACTTAACATCTACAACATCTCTGTTAATGAGCACATGCTGGACCTGTGCTTTACTGCATCACCAGCAGTGCAGTAGATCTATTGCCACAGAGCCACAAGTGTAACCCTGGACAGATCAATAGGGTTGACCTGGGGGTCTTTAATGTTGAGAGGTTGTGGTTAGAATCCATTCTGTGAGTGACAAGAGCTCACCTCATTCAATGACCCGAAAGCCACAATGGCCAAAGATATATAGACATTTCAGTTTCATTATCCTGACATCGACTGCATTTGCCATACAAGAGAATACGAGTCTTACCAAATTGTATTTCATGGCATGTAAATAAAATATACATACATGGTCCATGTGGTTTTAAACCTGGCCCCGGCAAGGGTTGATGTGATATGGTCGCAAATTCCAAATAAATGGGCCCAGTTCAGAGAAGGAGCATACGAGGGAGGATCCTAGCAGGATGTTGACTGGCTGAATGTGTGCCTGTGCTGAATGTGTGCCTGTGCTGAATGTGTGCCTGTGCTGAATGTGAGCCTGTGCTAAATGTGAGCCTGTGCTGATATGAGCGTGTGCTGAATGTGAGCCTGTGCTGAATGTGAGCCTGTGCTGAATGTGAGCCTCTGCTGAATGTGAGCCTGTGCTGAATGTGAGCCTGTGCTGAATGTGAGCCTGTGTTGAATGTGAGCCTCTGCTGAATGTGAGCCTGTGCTGAATGTGAGCCTGTGCTGAATGTGAGCCTGTGCTGATAATGTGCCTGTGCTGAATATGAGCGTGTGCTGAATGTGAGCCTGTGCTGAATGTGAGCGTGTGCTGAATATGAGCCTGTGTTGAATATGAGCGTGTGCTGAATATGAGCCTGTGCTGAATGTGTGCCTGTGTTGAATGTGAGCCTGTGCTGAATGTGAGCCTGTGTTGAATGTGAGCTTGTGCTGATCATGTGCCTGTGTTGAATATGAGCCTGTGCTGAATGTGAGCCTGTGCTGAATGTGAGCCTGTGCTGAATATGAGCCTGTGTTGAATATGAGCCTGTGCTGAATGTGAGCCTGTGTTGAATGTGAGCCTGTGTTGAATGTGAGCCTGTGCTGATTATGTGCCTGTGCTGAATGTGAGCCTGTGCTGAATATGAGCCTGTGCTAAATATGAGCCTGTGTTTAATGTGAGCCTGTGCTGAATATGAACCTGTGTTGAATGTGAACCTGTGCTGATCATGTGCCTGTGTTGAATATGAGCCTGTGCTGAATGTGTGCCTCTGTTGAATGTGAGCCTGTGCTGAATGTGAGCCTGTGTTGAATGTGAGCCTGTGCTGATCATGTGCCTGTGCTGAATGTGAGCCTGTGTTGAATATGAGCCTGTGCTGAATGTGAGCCTGTGCTGAACGTGAGCCTGTGTTGAATATGAGCCTGTGCTAAATATGAGCCTGTGCTGAATGTGAGCCTGTGCTGATCGTGAGCCTGTGCTGAATGTGAGCCTGTGCTGAATATGAGCCTGAGCTGAATGTGAGCCTGTGCTGAATGTGTGCGTGTGCTGAATGTGAGCCTGTGCTGAATGTGAGCCTGTGTTGAATATGAGCCTGTGCTGATCGTGTGCCTGTGTTGAATGTGAGCCTGTGCTGATCATGTGCCTGTGTTGAATATGAGCCTGTGCTGAATGTGTGCCTCTGCTGAATATGAGCCTGTGCTGAATGTGAGCCTGTGTTGAATGTGTGCGTGTGCTGAATGTGTGCCTCTGCTGAATATGAGCCTGTGTTGAATGTGAGCCTGTGTTGAATGTGAGCCTGTGCTGAATGTGAGCCTGTGCTGAATGTGAGCCTGTGCTGTGCTCAGCTCCTCCTCTTGACTCCACTGATGAGCTGTTCTAAAGGACATACTTACAAATGCATTACACAATCAAGATGCTTACCAACTTCCAACAATCCATTACTATGGAGGGGATTGAATTAATTCCTTCTCTTGCACCAACAATTGCTTGACGCTTCAGAAGATGATTTGCCGTGTAATTCTGCTCTGCCCTACAGAAGCTCTGTCAAACACACTACACAGTGGGATTGTTTTTATTTATTTCATCCTTGATAACAACCATTAATTCATCAAGAGTAAATAAAATGTTTCGTTGAGAGGGGACATTAATTATCACATTCATCTGCTGCTGGTTTCTAAACTGGGAATAATGAAATGCACAGTAATAAGAGGCTCCTCTCAGAGAGACCAGCCGTTTATGAATCGCTGCAGCGAGTCTCCTTCCCCTCGAGACGGGGAAATTTATACCGAACACCCCGCTGATTGTTGAGAAGGTAAAGCACCAGTAGCAGCATGTTCAGAGGTTTAATTTAAAGTGTGTTTCTCACTATGCTGCTCACAACACTTAATTAAACTCTGCTGTTTTGGCAATGACAAATGCTGTGGAGCTGGAGGAAGCTGGGCTGCTGTGACTGAGAGGATTTTCTCATTTCTTTCATGTGCAGCGACGGCCTGATCCAGGTCAGAGAGAGGAGAATTAAAGAACTAAACAAGATCTTAGAACAGTGAGGTGGTTGGTTACATCCATTTCTTCATGAACACATCTCTCTCTCTACCTCTCTCTCTCTCTGTCTACCTCTCTCTCTCTCTACCTCTCTCTCTCTTTACCTCTCTCTCTCTGTCTACATCTCTCTCTCTCTCTCTCTCTGTATAGTATTTTTCACTCAGTTTAGATGTTTGTCAGTGATGTATGGGTTAAGTCTCTATGTGTGTGAGTGAGTCTCTGTGTCTGGGTGAGTCTCTGTGTCTGAGTGAGTCTCTGTGTCTGGGTGAGTCTCTGTGTCTGAGTGAGTCTCTGTGTCTGGGTGAGTCTCTGTGTCTGGGTGAGTCTCTGTGTCTGAGTGAGTCTCTGTGTCTGGGTGAGTCTCTGTGTGTGAGTGAGTCTCTGTGTGTGAGTGAGTCTCTGTGTCTGAGTGAGTCTCTGTGTCTGAGTGAGTCTCTGTGTCTGGGTGAGTCTCTGTGTCTGAGTGAGTCTCTGTGTCTGGGTGAGTCTCTGTGTCTGAGTGAGTCTCTGTGTCTGGGTGAGTCTCTAAGGATGGTACACTTCCTACTGCCGTTTCTCGTTCACTTGAATGTGACGTACATTATCACAGTGTATGTCTGAAATGCACAATACAAGCACACTAGGATACTGTCCTGTGTGTCCTTCTAAACGACTGAACCGTCCGTCTTTAAACACAGCAGTTGTATCGTCACAAGTCATGGTTGAGGGCAAGGCATTCCAACACTGAACAGCAACCACCGGAAGGACTTCAGTAGTGGCCAACACAACATGAAAACAACGAACTCAACAAACCCACTGAGAGTGACTAATAGCTTTTTTTCTGGAAAATCCATTTCACACCAAAACCAGCAGCTTATTTAGTTTCAGTAATAGTATGACAGTCTCATTGTGCATTTCACACCAAAACCAGCAGCCGGCCTTGCATAGACCATCCAGCTCTGTCCTGTAGGTCTACCCTGCTCCAGGGTTCTGGAGGCACTGCGCCCGGCTGACAGAAAATAACCATGGCAATGCCTTCCAGGCAGGGAGGCCTGCTGGAGCATTTCATTCAATAATGCAATCCAGACTTTAAAGTAAAAGACTTCAATACTTGTGTTCCTTTTTATTACCTGACTGAATGGTACAGGGTGAAGACATTACTTCACGGTGACAAAGCAATCTTTTCACTGAGAGGTCTATCAGGAATGTATACTGTTTGTAATGATTTACTGAATATGTCACAAGTAAGCAAACATGAGCTTTGCACAAGACCAGAAACATTGTTTTTCTGAAGTGATCTAGGATTACAATGTTACAACCTGGCGTGAATCTATTGCTTTGCTCAACACATTTTAATTTGATTTCCAGCTCCACATCCAATCTCATTTTACTGAGGTATGCTTCACACACTTTTTAGTATGTCATCATTTCCAGATTAATTTGAGATGTTTCACAAGGCACAACGAAACACCCTGTTACAAACATCCTAGCATTTCTAGTCACATTATTATGCTAATCAACATTTAGGCTAATGAAGGGTGTTACCGCTTCTACACTGCACTAAACTAAATAGTTACATTTGATCAATGCAACTGCCGTTCAAACTCACCTAACAGCTGGCATGAAACCGCTGTCGCACACGACGCTAATACTTAATATGATGTTGATTTGTGCTTGAAATGAACCTTGCTGTTGAAAGCTGTTTTAAGCTACTGTATACCACCAGATTAAATTGACTTGTCAAACAGTGATTAAGGTGGGAATTGCGATGCAGCAGGAGCTCTGCATGTGAGATGCAGCAGGAGCTCTGCATGTGACATGCAGCAGGAGCTCTGCATGTGACATGCAGCAGGAGCTCTGCATGTGAGATGCAGCAGGAGCTCTGCATGTGTGATGCAGCAGGAGCTCTGCATGTGTGATGCAGCAGGAGCTCTGCATGTGAGATGCAGCAGGAGCTCTGCATGTGTGATGCAGCAGGAGCTCTGCATGTGAGATGCAGCCGGAGCTCTGCATGTGAGATGCAGCAGGAGCTCTGCATGTGAGATGGGCACGACCGCACCGCTATAGGCTCTTTGTGGATCGCGCAGGAGCTCTGCATCGTGTCGGCATGCAGCGCAGGACCCTGCTGCCTGAGATGCCCAGCAGGGAGCTCTTGCACTGTGAGATGCACGCAGGAGTTGCTTTTTGTCCCCCCCCCCCCCACCCCCAGCCTCCCCCTGCAATGCCCACGCACGAGTCTGCACTGTGAGCATCGTGCCCTGTTCCTCGTCTGGAGTTTAACGGTGCAGCGCTTTTGTGTTCAGCACAAATCATTAATCACCGGGCCGGCCATATTCTTGTAGTGCCTGTGCTTTCATTACAGGGCCTAATTAAACAGTTCTGTGAACTGGAATCTGAGATTTCTCTGTTACAGATTATCATTAATTATGGTGAAAGTGCTCAGAGATGTTGGACTCAATTATACTCTGCTCAACCTTGGCAGGGGGGTGATTCATTGTGTAGAGGACTCCACAGACCTGGAGTCTCTGCTTATCACCAACCTCCACTTTTGTAAATTAGGCTCTGCCAGCCAACAAACTAAGATTATGTCTGCTGTTTTTTTTCATTTACTAACTGTTTGTGGAGCACAGTACCAATTAAGGCTCGGGGCGTACTTTTGCTGTGGAGTCGCCCATGAGCGCACGGCGTGTGCCGAGAAAACTGGGGGGGGGGGACCGGACGGGGGGTGTATGGAGAGAGAACAGGAGGCGCGGGTGTACTGGAGGAGAACAGCCGAGGGGGTGTATGGAGAGAGAACAGGAGGGGGGTGTATGGAGAGAGAACAGGAGGGGGGTGTATGGAGAGAGAACAGGAGGGTATGAAGAGAGAACAGGAGGGTAAGAAGAGAGAATAGGAGGGTATCCGGGAAGCAAGGGGGGGGGGTATGGAGAGAGAACAGGAGGGGGGTGTATGGAGAGAGAACAGGAGGGTATGGAGAGAGAACAAGAGGGTATGAAGAGAGAACAGGAGCGTATGGAGAGAGAACAGGAGCGTATGGAGAGAGAACAGGAGCGTATGGAGAGAGAACAGGATACGGGGGGTTGTAATCGGAGAGAGACAGGAAGGGTATGCCACAGAGAGAACAGGAGGGGGGTGTATGGAGAGAGAACAGGAGGGTATGGAGAGAGAACAGGAGGGGGGTGTATGGAGAGAGAACAGGACGGGGGTGTATGGAGAGAGAACAGGAGGGTATGAAGAGAGAACAGGAGGGTAAGAAGAGAGAATAGGAGGGTATGGAGAGAGAGAGGTGGGGGAACTAGCTTGCTTTTCAGAAGTTGTGGTTTTATTACTGTGTGTTTTGCAACGTTCTTCCCCGGTGAGGATGGGGATAGTGACTGATTATACCCTGATAAGGGTTTCCGTCTTCAATATCAGAGCACTACAAAATCAGAACTATTGTTAAATATAAACCTGGAATAGGAAACATCGATTCATATGTGTACGACTTACATTGCCATAGTACTACAAAAGGTTTAGGTAGCATTTTATTGTTGCAGCTATAATTTTGCACAGTATGCACACCAACACCAACTTTTATAATATTTGTGTGTACAACACCTAACTTTTTGCGGTTGAACAAAGTCAATGTTGTCTCAGTGGTCCTTGGTAGGTCAGCTGGGGGCTTTAGTGGAATCAGACATAGTCACATGATCGGCCTGCGTATGTGAGGGTCACTGGACCTGAGATGGGGATCTGAATCAAAGAGACACAAGTTCTGCCAGTAAGCTTCAGCCTTAGCAGTGTGCACAGATTCATATCCCGCGGTGGGGATTTTAATATATATGAAAATCAGACAGTCTTCTGTGCGTGTGTCCACAACATCTCTGTTAGGAGACATATAGCAGCGCAAAAACACGTGGGCTTCTTGCAAGTACTTTTGCCTGGAGAAATTTTCACGTTAGTCTTGATCAAATATAGGTATTTGCGACATTGTCTTAAAAACTAAAAATCTGGTAAACATTTGTGAAAATTCTTTGTAAAAAAAATTCAAGACAAATGTATATACATTCTTGAGCAAACATATGACTAATCCCATAATTCCCTTGTCCATGCAAAGAAAGGCAGGGATTGGCTGAGAAGCAGGAAGTGGGGTGAAGCCTGTCTGAGGCAGCGAGGTAGCTCATTCAAAATGTAATACACTCCTGCCGAGTCACAGGTCAGCCGGCAATCTGAATTTTAAAAGGAATATGAATAATATTTCTGTTTTATTTTGAAAATGAACTTTGTGCCCTCCATCATGAATCCAATATATGTCTTAATCTTCCAGGCTCTTGAAGCCGGCAGCTCCAGGAGAAGACCTTTGACTTCCAAACCTAATAAGGAAATCACTTGTTTTCTCATTCCTCTTCTCATTTTTATAGAGGCTGACACAAAAAAGTCCTTTATTTTGAAAATAATTGACAAAGTGTGAAAACGTGTGTTGTTTAATGCTGGCGGTTTGACAGCATCAGGATGTGAGTTTGAAGCTCAGGGAGGAAAGAAGCAGAGATCACAGACATCCCACTGGTCAAAACTGACCAATAGAAGAGAGACTCACCAACACAGGCAAGAGAGACTCACCAACACAGGCAAGAGAGACTCACCAACACAGGCAAGAGAGACTCACCAATACAAGCAAGAGAGACTCACCGACACAGGCAAGAGAGACTCACCGAAACAGGCAAGAGAGACTCACCAACACAGGCAAGAGAAAGAGAGACTCACCGACACAGGCAAGAGAGACTCACCAACACAGGCAAGAGAGACTCACCGATACAGGCAAGAGAGACTCAGCTATACAGGCAAGAGAGACTCAGCTATACAGGCAAGAGAGACTCACCGACACAGGCAAGAGAGACTCACCAACACAGGCAAGAGAGACTCACCGATACAGGCAAGAGAGACTCACCAACACAAGCAAGAGAGACTCACCAACACAGGCAAGAGAGACTCACCGATACAGGCAAGAGAGACTCACCAACACAGGCAAGAGAGACTCACCGATACAGGCAAGAGAGACTCACTGACACAGGCAAGAGAGACTCACTGACACAAGCAAGAGAGACTCACCGATACAGGCAAGAGAGACTCACCAACACAGGCAAGAGAGACTCACCGACACAGGCAAGAGAGACTCACCAATACAGGCAAGAGAGACTCACCAATACAAGCAAGAGAGACTCACCGATACAGGCAAGAGAGACTCAGCTATACAGGCAAGAGAGACTCACCGAAACAGGCAAGAGAGACTCACCAATACAGGCAAGAGAGACTCAGCTATACAGGCAAGAGAGACTCACCAACACAAGCAAGAGAGACTCACCAACACAAGCAAGAGAGACTCACCAACACAAGCAAGAGAGACTCACCAACACAGGCAAGAGAGACTCACCAAC
>BROE01000022.1:19666473-19763973 GCA_036571765.1 Plecoglossus altivelis
GGTTCATTCATTTGGAATCGCCCATTTTATAGAACTACATGTTTAACTACAGACCTGTTTTAAACCTGGATTTTGATAAGACATCCATGGCATCATGCCCCTTCGTGACCTATCCTTCATGATCCTGCCCTCGTCATAAACTTTGGCCCTCAGATCTCGCAGCACTGGGGATCCCTTGGTCCCAGCAGTAGGATGGAGCCTGGTGGCAGGACTGACCGATGGGGAGATGATAAACAGGCTTTTGTTATTGTCAGCTGAATATTAGTGGGCCCATCGGCGCTGGCATTAGGGCGAATAAGCGCTGTAATTACACACTAACCTTTTCAAAATGGATATTTAGACATGTTACTTTCTTAGACTCCTCATACAGAGGAAACATGCAGCTCTCAGATGCTGCTGCCATCAGCGTAGCCTTTTGAAAACCCCGTCGGACAAAACATGGACTGTATCCTCTCCTATCCATCTTAAAATAGCCACTTAGCTTTGACTGACACTAATTCTTACAACATGAAACTGTAGAAACAGCCCTTCATTTCACCCTTCTGTCCCTGGGTCAGGAAATTACAAACGCCAGAGTTTGTGATGGTCCCGGCGCCCAGATCCCTTTTATTCTGTCCGACTTCAGAGGCATTTTGTATGGACGCACCGTGTCGAGAGGGATCCTGAACGATATCCTGCAACGCGGGAGGAGGAGAAGCTGTCACGAATGAGGGTGTGTGTTGGGGGGTGAGTGTGTGGGGGGGGGGGAGGAGTAGTGTGTGTTCAGAAAGAATGTTTGTGGGTTGGTGTGTGTGTGCTGTTGGGGGGTGGGGGTGTGAAGCGCGGTGATGTCGTTTATGTGGCAGATGAGCATGTTACAGGACGCTATTGACAGTCTGGCTCATCCATGGGCCTTCTTACTGTCATCTCCTCCGAATGTACGAGTCAACAGATTTAACATTGAGGAGAGAGGTGTGTGTACTGTGTGTGCTGTGTGTGTTTTGTATGTGTGTGGTGTGTGCTGTGCGTGTGTGTGTGTGGTTGTGATGTATGATGTGTGTGTGTGTGCGTGTGTGCGTGTGTATGTGTATGTGTGATGCTGTGTGTGCGGTGTGATGCGTGTGTGTGTTTGTGTCGTGTAATGCTATGTATGGGTGCGTGTTGTGTGGTGTGTGTGTGTGTGTGTTTTGCTGTGTGTTGTGGAGGCTGATGGTGGTCAGTCCTTTTTATTCAAACCTTACAGATGACATGATGTGAAAAATGAGCCTGTGTCTAGTCGGGTGGCCATTAGTGAGTGAGCACATTATCTCCTCTGCCTCACATGTGGCTCTCCCTCCCTCTAGCCTCTCCTTCACCCCTCTTCCTTTCCTCCCTCCTACTCTCCCTCCCTTTCCCCTCGGGCCTCCTCCTTCTCCTCCCTTGTCTCCTCCCTTCTCTCCTCCCCATCAGGCGGTCGATATGACCAAACAGCGGCACTCCCCTCCCCTGCTGGCCTCCCCCGGTCCCTCCTTCCGCTCCTCTGTCCTTCGGCCTCCCTCCCCTCTGGCTTCTCCCCTTCCTCACCTCGCCTCCCCTCGCCAGCCGCCCCTGCCTCTCTCTCCCTCCTCCTTGTCTCCTCTCCCCTTGCCTTCCTCTGTCTCCTCTCTCTTCTCCTCTCTCTCCCCCTCCCTCTGTCTCTCCCTCTGTGTCTCTCTTTCTTTGTCTCTGTCTCTTTCTCTTTGTTTTTCTCTCTCTGTCTTTTTTTATTTCTTTCTCTCTCTCCCTGTCCCTCCTCCTCCTCACCCCTCTCCTCCCGCGGGAGTCACTCTCTTCTATGGGCTTTTGACTGCCGCTCTGTGTTAAATCCTGGGGTGTGTGCCCGGCACACATGACGTATGGCTGTCAATGCTTTTACCTCTCACTCTCATGCCTTCACAGGCTCCTTCCATCTGACTGTGAATGCCGTGTGTGTGTGCCAATGTGATATGTGTGATGTGTGACTGGTGTGTGTGTGTGACTGTGTGTGTCGGTGATGTGCACATGTGTGACTGTGTGTGGTGTGGCCTGTGTGTGTGTAGTGTGCGCTGAGTTGTATGTGCGTGTGTGTGTGTTGCCCTGTATGTGTGGTGTGCCTGTGTGCTGCTGATTGGTGGGTGTGTTCCCGTGTGTGGCAAGCCTGCCTGTGTGTGTGGTTGTGTGTGAGTGTACAGTATGCCTTGTATGTGCATGCGCGCATGCATGTGTACCTCCTCTCTTACAGAATATTTTTAAGTGCTCCAAAACATGTAGTTAATTACATTGAAAAAAGGGCTTTCACAACTTACAATGCAAAAATAAGAAAAGGGTTTTTAAGCATAAGATCAAGACCATCACATTCTTTGTTGGAATGGTCCATGGTCACTAGTAAACCATGGAATTAAAGTAGAGAAGATATCATCATGGATGGAGACAGATGTTGAAAGCTAGAATAGTCTAATTCAAATGGTTCACAAACATCTATTACTTGCTACACACACACAATATATGAGCAGAAAACACACACCAAGCAAAACACCCTGCAAACAAACACACACACGTACACAATACAAACATAAACACATACTTTTGTTCTGTCCTAAGGCTGAGATGTGGTCGTCTCTCACACCCTTAATAGTCATTAAAACACTCATTGTAGCTGATGAAGGGAAATCAATTAGTTTCTCAAATCACTGGGTTGGTGTCACATTGTTGTGGCTGGGATTGATACCATGAACAGACACGCAGGCCTGCCTTAAGGACGAAATATCCATCCACCCTGACAGCTGTTAGCATCTCCTGCTCACAGATCTGTGTGACTTAGGGACTGTAGAAAGAGGCCAGGGTTAGGGACTGTTAAGAGAGGCCAGGGTTAGGGACTGTTAAGAGAGGCCAGGGTTAGGGACTGTTAAGAGAGGCCAGGGTTAGGGACTGTTAAGAGAGGCCAGGGTTAGGGACTGTTAAGAGAGGCCAGGGTTAGGGACTGTTGAGAGAGGCCAGGGTTAGGGACTGTAGAGAGAGGCCAGGGTTAGGGACTGTAGAAAGAGGCCAGGGTTAGGGACTGTAGAAAGAGGCCAGGGTTAGGGACTGTAGAAGGAGGCCAGGGTTAGGGACTGTAGAAAGAGGCCAGGGTTAGGGACTGTAGAGAGAGGCCAGGGTTAGGGACTGTAGAGAGAGGCCAGGGTTAGGGACTGTAGAGAGAAGCCAGGGTTAGGGACTGTAGAGAGAGGCCAGGGTTAGGGACTGTAGAAGGAGGCCAGGGTTAGGGTCTCCCAGAAATGATAGGAATCAAATTCACAGCCTTCTCTACCTCTCCCTCCCTCCCTTCCCTTTCCTCAAGCCACCTCACCCTGCTTTCCCACCTTACCCCCCCAAAGCCCTCCTGGCGGATAAGGCTGTCATCACATTTACAAACACCTCAGTGAATAAGAACATTAACGCATTCATCTGCAGTCGTAGACAAGGCATCTTCAGCTCCTGTGTAAAACTAACAGCGGTGTTCTCCACAACATCACAGGCTTGATACCCTGATGACATAACGTTCCTTGTAACAATATGAAGGAAATAAATTCTCAAGTGAGCAATGCTGTAGCTGAGAAATCAAGCTAAAAAGTGGTTCGCCAAATGATTTCAGAAATCGTTTTGATATACAGTATATAAATATGTATTTATTCATGCACACACAGTATATGTTTATATTTCTATACATACATGACTGTAACTTGTTACACTATTGCAGGAAAAATAGGAGCAGTCAAGCCGCTCATGGTGTTGCGAGGGGGAGCTGGAGGGGAGCTGAAAGGGACACTGTGGTCAGGGACTGCAGAGTCCAGTCCTCTCCAAGGGACAGCTCTGAACCAAGGCCTCTCAGTTCAATTCAATCTCTGACATGAAACAATAACCCTTGCGGGACCTGGTGTCTCGCATCACATCACAGGAGCTCAGCGCTGCAGCGGCTCACATCTGGAGAAACACGCTTCCATCTCAGAACTTCACTCACCGATTCCTTACTTCTCTCGCCCTTACTTTCTTTGTTTCACTTTTTCTCTCTTCATCTTATTTTCTTTCTCTCTCCCTCTACCTCTCTCATCTCTCTTCCTCTACCTCTCTCATCTCTCCACCTCTCACCTCTATCATCTCTCTCCCTCTACCTCTCACCTCTCTCATCCCTCTTCCTGTACCGCTCATCTCTCTCCCTCCACCTCTCACCTCTCTCATCTCTCTTCCTCTACCTCTCTCATCTCTCATCTCTCTCCCCTCTCACCTCTCTCATCTCTTTTCCTCTACCTCTCTCATCTCTCATCTCTTTTCCTCTACCTCTCTCACCTCTTTCATCTCTTTTCCTCTACCTCTCTCATCTCTCATCTCTTTTCCTCTACCTCTCTCACCTCTCTCATCTCTTTTCCTATACCTCTCTCATCTCTCATCTCTTTTCCTCTACCTCTCACCTCTCTCATCCCTCTTCCTGTACCTCTCACCTCTCACCTTTCCCATCTCTCTCATCTCTTTGCCTCTACCTCTCTCATCTCTCTACCTCTCACCTCTCTCATCTCCCCTTTAACATCTCTCATATTTCTCTCCCTTTCGTCTCTCTCAGCACATTATCAGCTGTGCTCTATTCATCTTTATCTGAGGTGGCAGCAGCTTGAAGCTTGTTGGTTCAGAGTTTTGAGCCAAAAGCCTGTAGCAACATAGACTAAATACTGCTGCAACAGGTCACCAGCTGTATGATGTCCTACACAATGCAATCGTATTTTTGTGTTTGTTTGTACATGACTTCATGAGATAATGTCTCTGTGAGTTTCTGTCTGATCATGTTCTCAACCAGCTCATCTTTGAACAGGAGAACGTTACGGACGCAACTGCATATTTACTGATTAAATCAAAGCCGGTACAACGAGCCACAATTAGTGCGAAGCTTTGAATGAATTATACTTCACTGTGTTTTGGGTATACGTGTCAAAAATGATTTTTTTGCTTGCGAACAGCAAACATTTATTGTATTACAGATTACACAATTACATAACATGCTGGCATGCATCATAGAGTAAGCGAGTGAGTGAGAGGGAGAGAGGAAGGGACAGAGAGAGAAAAAGGGAGAGACAGAGGGACAGACAGAGGGAGAGACAGAGGAAGAGAGAGAAAGAGAGAGACAGAGGGAGAGAGGGAGAGACAGTGGGAGACTGGGAGGAAGAGATAGAGACCGAGAGACCGAGAAAGGAAAATAATTATTTGATCATTGATCATATACCAACTTGAATACTGTAATAACATATACCAATCATATACCAATAATAATAACAATTGTAAGTGTGTGTCTCTATTGCATGTATAAAACATAAGCATCTATGAGGCTGTGATTTGTAATGATAAATATGTTCGTAATTCTATTGTTGCATTGGCAATATTCAGTATTCTTCATGCAATAGACCGCCTTGTCTGAACTAATCCAGAGGGAAGAGCCAGAGAGGGAGCAGAAGAGAGAGAGAGGGGAGGGAAAAAGTAAGCGCCAGAGAGAGAAAGGGAGAGAAAAAAAGGGAGAGAAAGAGAGACAGAGAGAGCGACGGAGACGAGAGCACGCCGAGGAGACGAAGGGAAAGACGAGAGCAGCGAGAGACGCCAGAGACAGAGGGAGAGGGACATAGACGGAGAGGAAGAGAGAGAGAGAGGCAGAGCAGAGAGAGAGAGAGGGGTGGAGGGATGGAGAGATTGGGTGGAGGGATGGAGAGGTGGGGGGATGGAGAGAGAGAGCAGCAGAGAGAAGCAGGCGCAAAGCAGAGAGAGAGAGACGGAGAGAGAGCAGAGAGAGAGAGAGAGAGAGAGAGAGACGAGCCACGAGAGAGGGAAGAGAGCGAGAGAGAAGAAAGAGAGAGAGAGACCGCAGGCGCGGCAGCCCCGCGCAGACGAGACGGCGCCAGAGACCACTCCAGCCCCCGCGAAACCGGGAGAGAAAGCTCCAGCTGGTGCTGCAGCTAATCTCCACGCTACCCCTCGCGGCTGTGTGAACTGACCTATACAGCTATGTCGTGTGTGTGTTGACTGCCCATGCTGTGTGAACATGGTGCTGCTGTGAATGACTCATACAGTATGCTGTGCTCGTGCTGTTGATCCCCGCACCTGTGTGCTCGCCACATGTGCTGTGTGCATCCGACGCAGGCCATGTGTGTGCAGTGAGCACCGTTGTCGTGTGCTGTGCACCCGCGTGTGTGCGAGGTGTGTGCAAGGTGCCGTCGTGTGCGTGTGTGTGCAGGTGTGTGCTGCAGGTGTGTAGCAGTGTGCTGCAGGTGTGTAGCAGTGTGCTGCAGGTGTGTGTCGTATCGCTGTGGCACGGTGTGTGCCCAGCCGTGTACCTGCCTGTGTGACTCGGTGTGCCCGGCAGCCGTGCTGTGCTGCCTCCCTGGTCGGCAGTGCCCACGCCACCGCGCCCCCGCCGCTCAGAGCTGTAGCGGTCAACTACCCCAGACCCTACCCAGTACGCTTTTTATTCCTCCTAGCCACCACACACACACACTCCCTTGCTGCTACCTTGCTCCAGCAAACTTCCTATGACTTCAAGAGCCGGTGTGGACAAAGTGCGACCTGAGCCCGTCGTGTTCTAGGTTAAATTGATCGCGTCCTTCCTGTTCGAAGACTAGATCACCAAATCTCCCCATCCATTGCACAACAACATCCTCTAATTTCTTCGATCTCCTTAGATTTTCGTGACCACCCATACCGTTGCCGTTTTAAAAACGTCTTCCTTTCTTTCTCTCGCACTCTTACCCCACAGGACCCCCGCCATACACTCGTGTAACACGTGCTCTGATACCATTATCCTCACACCATGCCACTTGACCCTCAACCCTCGCAACCAAGTCTCCCTTTACAGAGCAGACCCCTCTTACCTCTCTTCAACCCAGCCTGCACCAACAGGGGCTGTCTTGAATCCCCTCAGAGCCTTCATCTTGATTTCCGTAACCCACCTCCCTCAGCACTGAGCCCTCGCTCACTCCTCCCAAATACGTTGTTGGTCAGTCCACCATAGTTCTCTCTAAAGGGCTCACTCTCCCAGTCCACTCCCTCAGCCTCCACCTGGACCTACACCGCTCCGTCCCAGCCCACTTCCCAGCCACGCCCAGCTCAGCCCCTGCATTCTCCTCCCCGATGCCCCTTCATCATCCCCTGCCACCATCTTGAGTAGACCCACGCACCTACATGCTGACACACTAACAGACCTGAGCCTGACACACTACACAGACTGCACCTGACACACCACACAGACTGCACCTGACACACTACACAGACTGCAGCTGACACACTACACAAACTGCACCTGACACACCACACAGACTGCAGCTGACACACCACACAGACTGCACCTGACACACTACACAGACTGCACCTGACACACTACACAGACTGCAGCTGACACACTACACAGACTGCACTTGACACACTACACAGACTGC
The DNA here is from genome assembly GCA_036571765.1 of Plecoglossus altivelis. Taxonomy (NCBI): domain Eukaryota; kingdom Metazoa; phylum Chordata; class Actinopteri; order Osmeriformes; family Plecoglossidae; genus Plecoglossus; species Plecoglossus altivelis. The sequence goes on from BROE01000022.1 coordinate 19,673,895, forward strand.
ACCTGACACACCTCATAGACTGCAGCTGACACACTAAACAGGATCTACTCAGATATCAGATTATGAGATCATCAAGTGGAGAGGACCTCATAGTGTGCCATGGAACAATATAATGAAAATCGAGAAAAATACATGTTGCAGACTGGTTTAGAAATAGTATTGGAGACTACTGTACTTTATATGAAGAGATGTGTATAGAGGGTAAACACAGATATCACACTGGTTTATGTTACGACCAAATTACTTGCAACACACCCTGGGCTCAATCTGAGACTGAGAAGCCAGGCGGTGGCAATATTCAGCTGATGTGCTGTTTAGCTTTAATAGGATCCCACAGCTCAAACATGAGCTGACAAACACAGCAAGACAAACACAGTCTCTCTCCGGCAATAAAATATACACTCTCAAATAGACCTGTACCTCTTTGAATCCACTGTGTGGGTGCAACCACATAGCAGAACAAACACTGTTCTGATAGGGCTTTGAAGGTGATAAGAGCCAGTGGCGGGGTGAAGAAAGAGCAGGCTTCAGGCTCAGTGCAAAAACACTGCATGTGATTGACATGATTCCCTTGCCTTGAAGAAGTTTACCTTCTACGAAGGGCTCCTAGGGGCCTTCTCAACCACCTGCACCCTCAGACAGCAGGCCGCAGCTCGGATGTGTGTGTGGTGGGGGGTCTTCTTGTAGCAAATTTCAAAGAAGGACAGCGGCCATTCAGCCAAATATCCCTTCTCTTTTGGGCAGAGCCGGGAGTCTGTTTGAAGAAAATGAGTGGATTCTGGATCAAGAGCCTTTCTGGAGGAATTTCAGTCCGTTTGAGGATTATGATGCTTCATCCTCCACAAAGATAGTTGAGAAAGTGCTATAATGCTAGCCCTCGGAGGCTGGCCTCATCCAGGCAGTCCAGACAGTGATATAGACATGATAAAACTCAGAGTAGCCTCACAAATCTTCAAGGATTTGCGGTAAAGAGAGAAACTTTTAGTGGTATTCTGGAATTCAAATGCAATGGAATATACACATCTGAATCTGATTATTTCAACCCACATATTCAGCTCCGATAAAATGGGATTCTATGGACGAACACGAAAATGGCTCAACACAGACTACATGAGAAACATTACAATATAAAACAGACAAAAAATATTTCTTCAGCTGAAATAAATGCCTGTGCAGGTCTTCTGAATCGTCTTCTCAGCAGTCCCAGGTGAAGAGGAGGTGTAAACTACACCTGCACTCATCCAGTCCACCTGCAATCTGCTCTCACCAACTTTCCTTCAGCAACGTTCCTAAGTCTGTGCACAGCAGCTCTTCCGTGGCAGAATAACTGTAAAGCTGTCTCTGTAGAGCGGTAGTGCTGTCTCTGTAGAGCGGTAGTGCTGTCTCTATAGAGCTGTAGTGCTGTCTCTGTAGAGCTGTAGTGCTGTCTCTGTAGAGCTGCAGAGCGGTAGTGCTGTCTCTGTAGAGTGGTAGTGCTGTCTCTGTAGAGCTGCAGAGCTGTCTCTGTAGAGCGGTAGTGCTGTCTCTGTAGAGTGGTAGTGCTGTCTCTGTAGAGCGGTAGTGCTGTCTCTGTAGAGCTGTAGTGCTGTCTCTGTAGAGCTGCAGAGCTGTAGTGCTGTCTCTGTAGAGCGGTAGTGCTGTGTCTGTAGAGCTGTAGTACTGTCTCTGTAGAGCTGTCACGCTGTCTCTATAGAGATGTAGTGCTGTCTCTGTAGAGCTGTAGTACTGTCTCTGTAGAGCTGTAGTACTGTCTCTGTAGTGCTGTCTCTGTAGAGCTGTTGTACTGTCTCTGTAGAGCTGTAGTGCTGTCTCTGTAGAGCTGTCGCGCTGTCTCTGTAGAGCTGTAGTGCTGTCTCTGTAGAGCTGTAGTGCTGTCTCTGTAGAGCTGTCGCGCTGTCTCTATAGAGCTGTAGTGCTGTCTCTGTAGAGCTGTCGTGCTGTCTCTGTAGAGCTGTAGTACTGTCTCTGTAGAGCTGCAGAGCTGTACTGCTGTCTCTGTAGAGCGGTAGTGCTGTCTCTGTAGAGCTGTAGTGCTGTCTCTGTAGAGCTGCCGCGCTGTCTCTATAGAGCTGTAGTGCTGTCTCTGTAGAGCGGTAGTGCTGTCTCTGTAGAGTGGTAGTGCTGTCTCTGTAGAGCTGCAGAGCTGTACTGCTGTCTCTGTAGAGCGGTAGTGCTGTCTCTGTAGAGCGGTAGTGCTGTCTCTATAGAGCTGTAATGCTGTCTCTATAGAGCTCTAGTGCTGTCTCTGTAGAGCTGTAGTACTGTCTCTGTAGTGCTGTCTCTGTAGAGCTGTAGTACTGTCTCTGTAGTGCTGTCTCTGTAGAGCTGTCGTGCTGTCTCCATAGAGCTGTAGTGCTGTCTCTGTAGAGCTGTAGTACTGTCTCCATAGAGCTGTAGTGCTGTCTCTGTAGAGCTGCAAGTAGTGTACTGTCTCCATAGAGCTGTAGTGCTGTCTCTGTAGAGCTGTAGTACTGTCTCCATAGAGCTGTAGTGCTGTCTCTGTAGAGCTGTAGCGCTGTCTCTGTAGAGCTGTAGAGCTGTAGAGCTGTCTCTGTACAGCTGTCTCTCTAGAGCTGCCTCTGTAGATTTTTCTCTGTAGAGGTATCTCTATGGAGCTGTTGTAGAGCTGTTTCTGTACAGCTGTAGAGCTTTGTCTGTAAAGCTGTCTCTACAGAGCTGTCTCTAGAGTTGTCTTTGTAGAGCTGTTTCTGTACAGCTGTAGCTTGTTCCTGGGGGTCTTGACCAGGAGCCAGCCTGGTTCTCCTGCGGCAGGGAGCAGCCTCTGACCTCCAATGCCTGCCTTCCTCCCTCATCCACGGCATCTGAAACACTCTGAAACACTCACTGAATATGTAGCCTCATCTCAACAAGGACCTCCACTCAAATCAGTCATTATTTAACCTGTTTACTGCATAAGCTGAAAGCCAAACAAGTAGTCGATAGCTAACGGGGACAGATTACTGTATGTGCCGATATCCCAGACAGACATGATGAAAGGCTCTCTGTCTCTAATAGATGCCTGGGGGAATACCCTCCATTTACCTTAAGCTCATACATTGAAAGATTTATCAATCGCAAACGGTGCTATTAATTAGTTGTTGATGAAGCAATTTAATCTTTCAAAGAGAACTTACATTGACAAGCAGACTTCTAATGGGTTAGTCTACTAGATTTACTTAGACCTTTGTAATATCAATCACTTAAACATTTAATGTTTTGTATTGCTCTTTTACCTGTTTAAAGAGACTTCAGATATGCCTGACTTGTTATGTGTACTGCAGTCTACCAGAACCACAGGCCACCAAAACCACAGACTACTAGAACCACAACCACTAGAACCACAAACCAGCAGAACCACACACCAGACGAACCACAGACCACACACCACTGGAACCACCGGAACCACAACTACTAGAAGCACATCCACCAGAACCAAAGACCACCAGAACCACAAACTACAGACCTGTAGAACCACAGAGCAGCAGAACCACAGACCACAGGGCACCAGAACCACAAACCACAGGCCACCAGAACCACCGACCACTAGAACCACAAACAACAGACCACCAGAACCATAAACCACAGGCCACCAGAACCACATACCACTAGAACCACAGACCACCAGACTCAAAAACCAGCAGGACCACAGACCGCCAGAACCACAGACCACAGGAAACCAGAACCACAAACCACAGACCATCAGATCTAAAGACCACCAGAACCACAGACCAAAGAAGATCAACGCGCCAGTCTGCTGCTGCCAGCCCAACAGGAAGTGTGTGAGGGTTGAGAAAGCAGTGAAGCATCTCTTGTGATCCCTCTGCACACTTTGTCCGGTCACAGGTCTTTTCCTCCTCTCACTTTTAACACAGCCTTTTTCCTCTTTCACAAACACCCCTCCACACCGACAGAGGAGTCAGACAAACTAGGGAGGGAGACAAGCCTCTGGTGCAGTTGGAGCCTTGAGCAGAGAGGAAGTAGCCTCTTCCACAGACACTCCCAGCATGTGAGGGACTAACTATAGCCACATCAATGACTAACTGGCACAGCAAGGACACCTCCCCTCACTTTGAAAAGAAAATAAATTAAACAACAAAGGAGTACACTGACATTCACTGCCTCTCAGTTTGCTGCTCCGACTAACAGCTTGTATCATGGCCATGATACACACACCTCTCACACACCACATGCACAAGCACAGACCAATAGCCAGTCCTGTGCTTGTACACACCTTACAGTTGGTTAAGATGAAACAAAACCTGTTTGTGAAAGTTTTAATGTTGATGAATGAATGAAATTAAATTAAAATGGTGTCCCTCTCAGGTCCAGTGTGATCATCCCTAACCTACATTTCTGTGCTTTTCCTTGCAATAAATTCCACACAATCAATAATGGAAGAATATACACTGACAAAGGCCTCAGCAATGCCAATGACAAAAGGCATTGATAAATGATTTTGTGCCAGTTATGACAGCCAGGTCTGCACAGTAAAGAGAGTGGAAGGCCTTTTTAATAGTGCAAGGAGAGAATTAAACCAAACCCAGGAGGGCCTCCACTGGAAGGAAGAGATGCTGCATCTCTTAGCTCTAAATCACATGTCTACTTTAGACCCACAACTACCTCACCGCCATTTCTCTGCATTACCAGAGGAGAGCTGTCACTGCTGTCGACGGTAAAGTTTACACACTGTGATTTATCAAAGAGAGAGGAGCTGTAGAAATACCACTTGTACAAGAAAATAAACATCCGTGAATTTTAGAATGTTAGAACACAAGTTAAATGTTAGAACACAAGTTGACCTCAATCCACTCATTCTCTCTCTTTCTCTCAGTAGGGTAGATGTTCCCTAAAAATATATTTTTGTCTAAGATACTTCATAATTCAGAAAAGTTGTAAAAGTTTTGCTCATTTGCAAAATCCACGTGGCCACACCTATGCAGGGTCCTGGTGTTATAGTGGGCTTCTACAGCATAGATGGTGGCCTCTCTCTCCTCCTCTTTCTTTACAATAGCCTGCCCTGTACAAATGATGTGTGCATTCCATAAGTCAGCAATGCAAAGCCCTGTAGTGAGCAATACAGAACCCTGCTTTATTATCTCAGGTGGTACAAAACAAACGTACCGAAAAAAAGAATGCTTAAGAGGAGTGAAAAGTTTCCAAAGGTCAAGAATTAATCAAACTCATTACCGGTGGAAAACATGGCTCATGCCTGGTTGCTGCTAACTGCTTTTGCACAGTTTTAACCTCTGTTTTCTTTTCAAAGCGCCAAAGATTCCCATTGGGGGTAGATGTCCATGGGCCCTCATTTAGAGAGGGATAACTGAATTATAAGGGCTTTTCTGGGCCCCTGGGAGACACAAAACAATACAAAATTTAAAAATGTCAGGAAAAAATCAACAGAAGACACACAGTCATCCAAACTGACGTTAGGCATCACAGTTCACAAAATATTTACTACATAGAGGTAGTTCTACTGCTGGTTTGTGTAATTACTGGACCACATAATGTTAGTTATACTGCTGGTTTGTGTAATTACTGGACTACATAATGTTAGTTATACTGTTGGTTTGAGTAATTACTGGACTACATAATGTTAGTTATACTGCTGGTTTGTGTAATTACTGGACTACATAATGCTAGTTATACTGCTGGTTTCTGTGATTACTGGAGTGCTGTGCCCACTAAACCATGTCCCAGTTCTCAGTGGACATGCAAAAAGCCCTGCCACCCTAGCCAGGGCTAGTCCCATTTCCAGACCTTGACTGGCAGTGGCTAGCACTCGATCCAGTAAATACCACGGCAGACAGGGAACAAGGAAGGGTCCTAGAAAGAAAGTGCTGTGCCTGTTTATACCTGTGAACCCAGTGTAATGGCCACTCTGGTCCACTTTCCTCTCTCTGTGTTCAGGTTCCAGAACTTTCGGAAAGCAGGAAGTACTTACAGGAAGTACTTACAGAGAGGTTAGGAAACCTGCAGTGGTTCACACATACAGATGAGACAAGCTTGAACGGACACAGACCTTTTACATATTGGAAAAATATTAGAGGATCGTTACAGCAAATGTCTTTTGAAATAATTTAGCTGTCAATGCAAAACAAGGGGGAGATAGATAAATGTTTCAGAACGGGGATGGATGCTGTCAGATAATAACTAAACCAATGCACGTGTATGAATGTCACATCCATACCCTGTTTAGATGGTGAAACATCAAACAAATACCAGGTTTCAGATGGCATGTGGAAAAGCATGCTTCTTGATTTTGTTTTATTAAAAACATATTTTTACGAGCTTTCTAACTGTTCAAGGTTAATGAAAAAATGTACATACATTATTATCTGTATGTTCCATTTATTAATTATATGCAGTAGTCTATCAAAAATAATTGCTTCACCAACAGATTTTTACTATACATTTTGAATGAAGAAAGCTTGACATCTTATCACATCCACAACACCATGTACCAGTTGTTGTTGTGTAGAAATGTGTTTATTAAATGCTTGACTCTTTTGTTTGAATCAGAACAAGAAATCAAAAAACATTAAATTTGTAGTTTTTTCTTGCAGAACTAACTCTGAGCCTAATATAGGTTAATGCTGCTGGAATCTCACACAGAGGAACAACACCCCCTGTCTATGGTCCTGTCATGTGGTTCCCGTGTTACCTCAAAGCTTTGAGCAATCTATTGTGCTTCTGAAAATCCCCATGTACATTAGTCTCTAGACTCCCGATGAGTCTGGCCTCCAAAACAACATTGGCAGAGAGAAGACAGAGAATCACCTTTGCAAAATCTAAATTAGTCATCTCTGGCAAAAAAATCTATGACTGATTTAAATTTGTGTACATGTGAATTATAATAAGCATCCTATGAAGAATTTATTAAAAGCTGTTTGACCCCCAAAATGATAGATTCATTAAGACTGACTGCTTTACGCAGAAACACAGACAAAACACATCTGCATAAAATCAGAATTACTGGACCATGCATGTTTTAAATTTAATTAAGTAAATTTAATTTATCTTGTTAAATCCCACAAATTATAGCTAACCATAATTACTGAACAAATAACACAGCAATAGGAAAAACACACAACTATAACAATAAACGCTCTGAGGAAAATCCAGGCTGTAAATGTGCACAATATTCCGCATTATATACATGTCATTTCAGACTGCACACCGAGTGACGCAGTGTCAAATCTGTGTGACAGATTTAGGTGAATGCTAGCGAGGGGAGCCAGCATGGCGGAGCTGCTCTGGGCTGAGTCAGGCACAGCAAAGCTCCGCTCACTACTGGGCCACCTCCATGCCAGCCATGCCCACTCTCACCCTGCCTCCTGAGCTGCCTCCATGCCAGCCCTGCCCACTCTCACCCTGCCTTCTGACCTGCCTCCATGCCAGCCCTGCCCACTCTCACCCTGCCTTCTGACCTGCCTCCATGCCAGCCCTGCCCACTCTCACCCTGCCTACCAAGCACCTGACATCATGACCATCATCTGACCAAGCAAATACTAATTATACACAACTGGGAGATGAGTTCAGGTTGCTTTTGGTTGCTACTCTGCCAAGATTCAGGACCAGTAGACTAAAGAACTGTTTGTCTCTGCTGTTAGCGGCATTCTGAATAGTATTTGATGATTCTCCATTGATTCTCCATTGTTTTGGTGTGATTAGTTTCTGTGCTGAATGTTGTGTGTTGATTGTTAAGGATGACTGTATTTATTTACAACTATGCAACACACCCCTAGGGGAGTTGAAGATGACTTTGACCTTGATTTAGGGGGTTTAGGGTTTGTTCAGGTGACCTAATAAAAAGCTAATGACTCTGACTAAATGTTGCTGCGTTTCTGGTAGCTCAGATTCACCTGAAAACAACGAGCTTGAAGATCCTACAAAATACAACAATGCAGCAGAAAAGTGAAAAAATTGTTTGTATAAAAATGGTTTAAATATTGTCTGCACTTTAACTTACTCTGTCAATACATTGTACTGTAGGAAAGACGTTGCCGTGTCCAGAAAGATTTGAACAGGCAAGGTTCTATGAGATTATTCTTAATGTAATGTCTCCCTCTTTTGGTAATTCTGGGATACTGAAGAAGAAATCTTTGGTGAGCATCAAAATTCCTTCTACGGTGCATTGTACTGTATGTATGATGTCAACACCATGCGGAGATCTGATCTGATAGGATTAGTTTCTGATTTGAGTTACTGATCTAAGTTTCTGATCTGAGTTTCTGATCTGAATTTCTGATATGATCTGTTGTGATCTGATATTATTTAGTTTAAGTTTTGAATCTCATCTGAGTTTCTGATCTGAATTTTTGATGTGATCTGATTTAAGTGTCTGATCTGATCTGATTTAAGTTTCTGATCTGAATTAGTTTGAGGTTTAGATCTCATCTGAGTTTTTAATGTGATATTATTTAAGGTTCTACTCTGATATGAATACGTTTCTTATTTGATCTGAGTTTCTGATCTGACCTGTTAGGGCTGTCTTCAGGAGTTGTGTGGGAGGTCTTACTCTGTGTATTCGAGTGAAACTACTTCTTCAATTACCACTATGTCTCTGCTGATACTGGTCTAGAGATACTGAACTGAAGAGCAAATATTAGATTATTTTAATAAGATAAGCCTGAGACTGCAAATAATGCTTCACGTGGCATGTGAATGGTTCGGTTATCAGCTCGAAGGCTAGGCTAAATGTTGTTTGGTTACCCATCACTGTTAAACATAATAGGTTTTTCACAATGCTTTTATTAAATGAATTGCCTATGGCCAGTTAAGGTGAAGAACTGGATCAATTGAGTAAACAGCTCCGCAGTTGCTTCAGTAATGTAATGACAACGATATTCATTTAATCAAATAAGTGGGATGATATATAAATGTTCTGTGCCTGTCTGGATATATGTGCTTGTGATTACTCACAGTTTTAACAGACCCTAACTTGAATCTCCAATCTTGAGGAAGGTAGCTAGAGATTTTTGGTTGTTTAGTTGCAATATTAAGCTGAGTGGTTCATAAGAAAGTGACATTGTTGATGTTTGGATACAGGACATCTTTTCTGGATGTAGAAGCCCTCTTCAATATGCAGCTGTCAGGTGTTGAGTACACACACTGTTCTCAGGATACGATGTGGAGGAAATACATGATACAGTATTTATTGTGAATTGGTCACATTTAGTGTAAATTGAGCATTTAGATGCTGTGAGTGTAATCTAGGGCTTTAATAAATCCTGTACTGAATGCAGTTAGTGCGTTGTTCTTACACCTACTGGAATAGTGGCAAACGACAAGCAGGCCTCTCAAGACAGAACAAGATCTCCCAAGCAGCAGAATGTGCTAATAAACGGCACTGGTCCGTTTTCTGTTGTTATTTAGACCGTCTAAGGGTCTGAGCTAAAATTGCTTGTCTCATGGAACTCTTTCGACTTGAGATTTCTCTGAAATCGCTGATCCCAGCCGCGTCATGGAGAGGTTCTCGTTTTGAACAGTAGAGGGCGAAGTAGTCCTGCTAACATAATCAAGGTTCTCCTCTTACAGAGGCTCTGTTTCCAGTCTACAGACAGTGATGGATGGTTTTCCACGCTTGCTCATCACAGACACACACAGCTCAGTGTCACGCAGGAAAGAACAACATTGAGACCATTTCTCTCCCACCAAAGTGCTTTTCTGAAACCGTGTAATGTAAGTATGTAAATTTGTTTAACCTTTCCAGAGTGTGTTGTTGTAGGGTGAGTGCATGTTGTGACAAATAAAGATGAATGGTGTCTGTAGCTGAGTGACTGATCGCCACTGATTGCTGAGTAGATGGATGAGTGAGAACAAAAGGTCTGCAACATCATGATGAGGAGAACAAGTTAGTGTGGTTGCAAAAGAACGTGTTGAAACACACAACAGCAGTTCAGTCTGCCATAATGCAGAAAAACACATATTTCCACCAACTATAAAACACAGATATGATGAAAGCACACAAACAGCAAACAGCCTGTAAGCTTTATCACCACTGGTTCTTTTGAGGGACCGAAAACCCTCTAGAATGTTGTGTGTTTAGAATCTCGTTCCCTCCCTCTCTTTGTCTCTCCCTCTCAGTCACTGAGGCACAGGGAGGGCAAGTATGTAAGATACATGTATTTAAAAAACTAACCTAGCATTTTGTCATTTGTATTTGACAGGGTTGATAAAAAATAGCTTCATATTTTGTTTCAAAATACCTCAGCGTCTTGTATTTTGTAGTTTAAAAGTACTTTAAAATACTTTATGAGAAGTCTACATGATGACATAAAACGCTGCCTCTACTTGCTGACACTGACGTGGTCAGACTAGTCTACCGGAAGAAGGCCAAATAAATGACACTTAGAAGCTGCTTTAAATGAGTGAAACATATGAGTGACATACGAGTCATTAGAAAGTTCTGGTTAAACGTTAAACAATTTGTTACGTAAAAACAAACCTTCTTCTGGGTGATCACAGGGATATTTGATTTGTCAACTGATGGCATATGTCAGATTCACTGCAGGACCTGCAATCAGAGAAAAGTTGTTGCTATCAAACATTGTTTACTTAGTCTTCTGAACTGATGAACTGGTGAAGCAATAGATCAAATAGACCAGGAGACAGGTTTGTCAAGAGATTCAGTGGTCTCTTGTAAAATTATTTTTAGTATTTTTACAATCTTACAATTGAGGTATTTGGTATTTTAGTTTTAAAAGTTTTTGATGTATCTTTGCCCCTGCCTGCTAAGTCTCTCCTCTTTCATTCAGTCTCTCTCCTTTCTTATTCACACTCTCTCCTCTCTCAGTCTCTGTTCTCTCCTTCAGTCTCTCTGCCCTCCCTCTCAGACTCAGTCTCTCTTGTCTCCTGCAGTCTCTCTTCTCTCTCATTCAGTCTCTCTTCTCTCTCATTTAGTCTCTCCTCTCTCCTCCGGTCTCTCTTCTCTTATTCTCAGTCTCTCTTCTCCTCAGTCTCTCTTCTCTCCTTTAGTCTCTCTTCTCTCCTTCAGTCTCTCTTCTCTCCTTCAGTCTCTCTTCTCTTCGTCAGTCTGTCTTCTCTCTTAGTTTCTCTCCTCTCTCCTCCGGTCTCTCTTCTCAGTCTCTCTCCTCTCCTTCAGTCTATCTTCTCTCCGTCAGTCTATCTTCTCTTTCAGTCTCTCTCAGTCTCTCTCCTCCAGTCTCTCTTCTCAGTCTCTCTTATCTTCTTCAGTCTCTCTTAGGACAGGTGGCTTAGGTCCAGTCACACAGAATGAATTGGTGAGCGGCCCTACCTAGTCATTAACAGAAGATGGATGGTTTGAGCAGGCCTACATCCTGCATTCATCTCATCAGCCTTCAGGAAGTACATTACAGAACATGAAATGATCTTGTCTTTTACAGCTTACTGGATCCCCACTGAACCAAGTGTAGCTCTTGCTGTTACCTTAACACACACATACATGCTGCACATGTACACATACACAAATCAACAAGCACGCATGGGCATACAATCACACACACTTTATTCCACTCACACACAAATAACGATCGCATACACACAAACACACAACACACACCCACAGAAACATACAATATTCACGTATGTAGAGTTCTTTAACAATTTAAGGAAAAAATTTAATGAATGGGTGAATAGATGGGTCAGAGTGATAGCACATGACTTCTCAACTAAGTGGAAAATCAAATGTTGAAACTACCTTGTACTGTGTGGACTAGCTAGGGGATCAGGCACACAGGAAGGAATTTAATAGAGCGTAGGGCCAAAAGATAACCTTCTCCACTCAGTATTACTCTGAGTTAATTACCAGGAGAAACCCTCATCCTCAGGGCCTGTCTGGGGCTTGTAAGCCCCCTACCAACCCCCACGCAGTATGATGGCAGTGATTAGGTAACACTGTTATTATGTCTCAACCTGTGAACAGACTTCCCAAGAAGGGGATCTACAGCAGAGAAAAATGTGAACAGTGATTTGAAAGAGCTTTATATTTAATTGTGTTTTTAGTCCTTAGTGCAACCAGCCTTGAGCAAACAGATATGTTTACAGTAATAGTGCGAGGTGGTTTGTATTGCTTTCATTTGTTCTGCTTATTTCAGTTGATTGTGTGGGAGGCAGTGTGGAGGGTGAGACTGCTGAGACGGCTACATCTCTGTTCAGGATGGACAAGCAGCACACCTGCCAGAGCTCATCTGACTGAGCAGGGGGCTCAATATGGGGACTGATCCTCAACTCTCTCTCTCTGTCTCCTTCTCCCTCTCTCTCTTGTAGTCTCTCTCTGTCTCCTCCTCCCTCTCTCTCTTGTAGTCTCTCTCTGTCTCCTCCTCCCTCTCTCTCTTGTAGTCTCTCTCTGTCTCCTCCTCCCTTTCTCTCTTTTAGTCTCTCTATCAGCTCTGTCTCCTTCTCCCAATACCCCTCTCTCTTGCTGTTTCTGTGTGTGTGGGTGCCCATGTGTGTGGGTGGGTGCGCATGTGGGAGGGTGCCCATGTGGGTGGGTGCCCATGTGTGTGGGGGTGGGTGCCCATGTGTGTGGGGGTGGGTGCCCATGTGTGTGTGTGGGTGCCCATGTGTGTGGGTGCCCATCTGTGTGCATGGGAGGGTGCCCATGTGGGTGGGTGCCCATATGTGTGGGTGGGTGCCCATGTGTGTGGGTGTGTGCGTGCCCATGTGTGTGGGTGTGTGGGTGCCCATGTGTGTGGGTGGGTGCCCATGTGTGTGGGTGGGTGCCCATGTGTGTGGGTGTGTGCCCATGTGTGTGGGTGGGTGCCCATGTGTGTGGGTGCTTGATTCTGGGTTTGTGTGTGTGTAGTCTGCACCTGTGAAAGCCTCTATGTGTGCCTGCATATACTTCTGTGTGTTTCCATGGTTATCTGAAGTGTGCGTAGTCGTTTTTGGCTTGAAGGGATTTTCCCTTTGAGCAGACCAGACATCCAGCAGCACCACAGTCCTACACATGAGCTATACAGGAACTACACATGAGCTATTCAGGACCTACACATGAGCTATTCAGGAACTACACATATGCTATACAGGAACTACACATGAGCTATTCAGGAAGTACACATGAGCTATACAGGAATTACACATGAGCTATACAGGAACTACACATGAGCTATTCAGGAACTACACATGAGCTATTCAGGAAGTACACATGAGCTATACAGGAATTACACAGAAGCTGCAGAGGAGAGCACAGCTAGCCCGTGGCAGAGCTGTGAAAAGTGTTGCAATAATCACAGTCATTGGTCTTCTGGGAACCATTCTGCATGTAATATGCATGATCACACATAATATGTCTTCACTGCAAAAACCCTTGGCTTAGGAGAGCTGTGGTTTGTAAGATTCTGCCTCATCTCAGCGCTCTCATACACTTCCCTTCTACCCACCCTGTCCCTCTGTCTCCCTCCCTCCGTCTCTCTCTCTCTCTCTTGCTCTCCCCTCTCTCTCCATCTCTCTCTCCCTCCATCTCCCTCTCTCTCTCCATATATCTCCATCTCTCTCTCCCTTCATCTCTCTCTCTCTCCATCTCTCCCTCTCTCTCCATCTCTCCCTCTCTTTTTCCATCTCTCTCTCCCTCTCTCCCCCCTCTCTCTCCATCTCTCTCTCCATCTCTCTATCCATTAGTTTCCCTCTCTCTATCCCTCTCCCCCTCTCCCTCCATCTCTCTCCCTTTGTCTCCCTCTCTCTCTCCATTTCTCTCTCCCTCTCTCTTTCCATCTATCTCTCTCCCCCTCTCTCTCCATCTCTCTCTCCCTCTCTCTTTCCATCTATCTCTCTCCCCCCCTCTCTCTCCATCTCTCTCACCTAGTTCTATCCTTCCCTTTCCATTTCTCCCCCTCACTGTGTTTACACGGTGGTTTATATCTCTTCTGCAGACCCATCATGCTTTGCTGATGTGACCTATGCTATCATGAACAAAGCGTCTCTTGTTTGAGTGGCAGCGAAGATACTATTAATTACCATAATTGCATTGAGCATGTGGACTGAGATTATGGTGGGTCTGTTAGTGGTCGATTCTGTGCTGCGTACTGTAGCTGCTCCCAGAGTCTGTGGATTGCTCATTGACTCAACCAGCAGTTGCGTTTCCTAGCAACGCCTCTTGAATCTCCTGTACTTCCTCATGAGCGCCTGTAATAATCTGCTCTGCTCTTTCTGTGTAAGCTTTGTTAAAAGATTCATGATGCATCTGAAGCTGTGTGTTTTTGTGTTGTTCCATGAGATCCTACACGTTCTATGTCTGGTTCCTTTTTTTTTAGCTGTCCTGCCTGACTCAGAAAGCATATGGACAGGAGCATTCCTGGTTAGAGTCAGGGAGACTGACAGGAGCACTCCTGGTTAGAGTCAGGGCGACTGACAGGAGCACTCCTGGTTAGAGTCAGGGAGACTGACAGGAGCACTCCTGGTTAGAGTCAGGGAGACTGACAGGAGCACTCCTGGTTAGAGTCAGGGCGAGTGACCAGGAGCACTCCTGGTTAGAGTCAGGGAGACTGACAGGAGCACTCCTGGTTAGAGTCAGGGAGACTGACCAGGAGGAATGACACACACAGTGTTTCTAGCTGGTGTTTCTATTATCTAACAGTGTTTCCAGCTGGTGTTTCTGTCTTATCTAACAGTGTTTCCAGCTGGTGTTTCTATTATCTAACAGTGTTTATGTTATCTAACAGTGTTTCCAGCTGGTGTTTCTGTCTTATCTAACAGTGTTTCCAGCTGGTGTTTCTATTGTCTAACAGTGTTTCTAGCTGGTGTTTCTATCTTATCTAACAGTGTTTCCAGCTGGTGTTTCTATTATCTAACAGTGTTTATGTTATCTAACAGTGTTTCTAGCTGGTGTTTCTATCTTATCTAACAGTGTTTCCAGCTGGTGTTTTTATTATCTAACAGTGTTTCTAGCTGGTGTTTCTATCTTATCTAACAGTGTTTCCAGCTGGTGTTTCTATTATCTAACAGTGTTTCTAGCTGGTGTTTCTATCTTATCTAACAGTGTTTCTAGCTGGTGTTTCTATTATCTAACAGTGTTTCTAGCTGGTGTTTCTATTATCTATCAGTGTTTCCAGCTGGTGTTTCTATCTTATCTAACAGTGTTTCTAGCTGGTGTTTCTATTATCTAACAGTGTTTCTAGCTGGTGTTTCTGTTATCTAACAGTGTTTCTAGCTGGTGTTTCTATCTTATCTAACAGTGTTTCCAGCTGATCTATCAGTGTTTCTGCGTCTGTTTCTTCTGGGTTCTTCATCTTCTAATAAGTAAAGAGAATCATGTGTCTTCTATAGGTAGGAGAGCACCCCTGTGTGGTGTGAACACACACTGTGTTATTATATAACACAAGCAGACACTCACTCTTTCACACACATTCACTCACATCCCAGCTTACAGTAGCTAATGACAGAAACATAATCCACCTTCACAGCAGAAATAACCACAATCTTATCAAAACCGCACAGCATCCAAGTCTTTTTCATTGGGCTTCAGCTGTCGACAGTGCTGTCTAAACATGACCAGAACATGGTGCTCAGGGTGAATGCTCAGAAGCTTCTCTGTGTAGAAGTGAGGACCCTGTGGTGACATGGTGTTGCCATGGTGTTGCCATGGTGTTGCCATGGTGTTGCCATGTCACTGAGGTCTGATTGGGATGGACCCAGTCTCCCAGCAGCTGTCCGTCAGAAAGAAGCTTCTGTGCTGTCAGGGGATCATGGCTGGGCTGGCCCTGATATCTCTGGATCATCCACTGCTCCTGTGGAGTTACTGGTGCATGTATGTATATGTGCGTGTTATTCTGGTACTTTTTATACACCATGGATAATGTAGAATATAAGCAGTAGACAGACAGACAGACAGACAGACAGACAGACAGGCAGGCAAGCAGGCAGGCAGGCAGGCAGGCAGGCAGGCAGGCAGGCAGGCAGGCAGGCAGGCAGGCAGGCAGGCAGGCACACATACGCTCCAGCATATTCAAATATCCTACTGTTATTCTGTGTGCCTCTCTCACTGTCATGGACTGACTGACTGACTGACTGAGGAATCAGATCCGATCTGGTTGATTGAAAGGGAGTCCACCGAGATGTGTTTTGCATTAACTGATCTAACAAACATAATCCCAACACACTATCCTTCCTTCCCTCTGTTCCGACCTCTCCTCCCTCTTTCACTCCCTTATTCCCCTAATTGTTTTTCTGTCTCACCTCCTCCCCCCACCTCCTTCCTATGTGGCCAGCTCCTCCCCCGCTGTCCCCCTTCCTTCTCCCCCCCCCCTGCTCTCCATCTCCTCTTCCTGTCCTCCCTCCCCTCCCCCTCTCCCGCTCTCCAACTCCCCTCCCTCTCCTCGCTCTACTCCCCGCTCTCCCCTTCCTTCCATCTCCTCTCTCTCCTTCCTCCCCTCACCCACTTCCCACCTCCCCTGTCCTCCCTCCTCTCTCCCACTCTCCCTTTCTCTCTCTGTCTCTATGTCTCTGTATCTGCCACTGGTGTCTCTCTTTCCCTGTTGTCTTTCTATGTCTGTATCTTTCATTGCTGACTCTCTGTTTCCTATCTATTTCTTCCTCTCTTTTCTTCTCCTCCCTCCCCTCTTCCCCTGTATTCCCGTTCATCCCTTTTGCCTGCCTCTACCTTCCAATTCCGACTGCTACTCCCCAATACCCTCCCTCTTCTCCCCCCCTCCCCACCTCCCCTCCCCCTCACTATCAGAGTGTCACAGCAGACACTCTCTTCCAAACTCTCTTGAGACTCAATGCTCATCCAAAAGCTTCCAGAAGTTCCCCTGAACTTCTCCATGAACATCTCCCTCTGTATGAGACTGGGTGTATCTCCGTCTGTAAGAGACAGAGTGTGTATCTCCATCTGTATGAGACTGGGTGTATCTCCCTCTGTAAGAGACAGAGTGTGTATCTCCGTCTGTAAGAGACAGAGTGTGTATCTCCCTCTGTAAGAGACTGAGTGTGTATCTCCCTCTGTATGAGACAGAGTGTGTATCTCCCTCTGTAAGAGACAGAGTGTGTATCTCCCTCTGTATGAGACAGAGTGTGTATCTCCGTCTGTAAGAGACAGAGTGTGTATCTCCCTCTGTATGAGACAGAGTGTGTATCTCCATCTGTATGAGACAGTGTGTGTATCTCCCTCTGTAAGAGACAGAGTGTGTATCTCCGTCTGTAAGAGACAGAGTGTGTATCTCCGTCTGTATGAGACAGAGTGTGTATCTCCCTCTGTATGAGACAGAGTGTGTATCTCCATCTGTATGAGACAGAGTGTGTATCTCCATCTGTATGAGACAGAGTGTGTATCTCCATCTGTATGAGACAGAGTGTGTATCTCCATCTGTATGAGACAGAGTGTGTATCTCCATCTGTATGAGACAGAGTGTGTATCTCCATCTGTATGAGACAGAGTGTGTATCTCCATCTGTATGAGACAGAGTGTGTATCTCCATCTGTATGAGACAGAGTGTGTATCTCCATCTGTATGAGACAGAGTGTGTATCTCCGTCTGTAAGAGACAGAGTGTGTATCTCCGTCTGTATGAGACAGAGTGTGTATCTCCCTCTGTATGAGACAGAGTGTGTATCTCCCTCTGTAAGAGACAGTGTGTATCTCCCTCTGTAAGAGACAGAGTGTGTATCTCCGTCTGTAAGAGACAGAGTGTGTATCTCCATCTGTATGAGACAGAGTGTGTATCTCCGTCTGTAAGAGACTGAGTGTGTATCTCCATCTGTATGAGACAGAGTGTGTATCTCCCTCTGTATGAGACAGAGTGTGTATCTCCGTCTGTTAGAGACAGAGTGTGTATCTCCCTCTGTATGAGACAGAGTGTGTATCTCCATCTGTATGAGACAGTGTGTGTATCTCCCTCTGTAAGAGACAGAGTGTGTATCTCCGTCTGTAAGAGACAGAGTGTGTATCTCCGTCTGTATGAGACAGAGTGTGTATCTCCCTCTGTATGAGACAGAGTGTGTATCTCCCTCTGTAAGAGACAGAGTGTGTATCTCCCTCTGTAAGAGACTGAGTGTGTATCTCCGTCTGTATGAGACAGAGTGTGTATCTCCCTCTGTATGAGACAGAGTGTGTATCTCCGTCTGTAAGAGACAGAGTGTGTATCTCCGTCTGTATGAGACAGAGTGTGTATCTCCGTCTGGATGAGACAGAGTGTGTATCTCCATCTGTATGAGACAGAGTGTGTATCTCCCTCTGTAAGAGACAGAGTGTGTATCTCCCTCTGTATGAGACAGAGTGTGTATCTCCCTCTGTAAGAGACAGAGTGTGTATCTCCCTCTGTAAGAGACAGTGTGTATCTCCGTCTGTAAGAGACAGAGTGTGTATCTCCGTCTGGATGAGACAGAGTGTGTATCTCCATCTGTATGAGACAGAGTGTGTATCTCCCTCTGTATGAGACAGAGTGTGTATCTCCGTCTGTAAGAGACAGAGTGTGTATCTCCGTCTGTATGAGACTGAGTGTGTATCTCCCTCTGTAAGAGACTGAGTGTGTATCTCCGTCTGTAAGAGACAGAGTGTGTATCTCCGTCTGTATGAGACTGAGTGTGTATCTCCCTCTGTAAGAGACTGAGTGTGTATCTCCGTCTGTGGTGGGGCTGGAATGATTGTGCTGTAAGGAGATTATTCTGGTTGGAGGTGACAGTCATCTCTGATGCATAAGCGCTCTTTAGCATCAAACAGCTCTAGGAAGGAAATCTGACATAGAAGTCCTCCCTGTTGAGAAGAGATTCTCTTCATCTCTGGTCCTGTACCCTCGTTCTCATCCAGCCTCACACTGGCAGGAGGAATGTGGAGACTTGTCAACCACATCTCACTGAACAGTCCTCTGGACCACTGAAGTCTCCTGGTTGGTTGGTTCTGGTTTGGATTTTCTTTTGTTTAAAATACAGAGACATGTAGTGTAAACATGCAGATGTATATGTGGGGGTGTTTGTTGTGTTTCACAGATAGGAGTAAAAATGTAGATACATGTAAATCTATTATTATGTACATATTATTACATATAATATATGGATATATTTGTATGTACAAATACCTGCACTGTTTATAAAATGCATTACATCTCCTAAAGTCATTTGAATGTTCCCGTCTAATCTAAAGGAGCAGAGACTGTATAATGGCAGGTTTGTTCTTGAAAGCTGATGAGCAGAATATGCTCTGCCCTGGGTGTCCCTGTAGAGGCTTGTTCTCAGGGCCAGACAGGTCTATTTAAGGGAGCTGGTCAGGAGATGGTCTTACTGCTGGGGAATCACAGGCAGGTGATTAAAGAGCACAGTCAAGGCGCTTTCTGGCGGTGGTAGATTAAGACGGTGTCGCTCTCTCATCTCGCTCAAAGTCACAGTTATTTGATGTGGTCTGTCCTTTGGTGTGGATATATTTCATGCCTACTGAGGTCAGAATGAAATATATATTCAAATATGAGATGAGAGGGCCCATCCTTTGTAGATGAATTAAAAGATTGGTTTGGCTGTAGCTACTGAAACGCCATGGCTATCAGTGAGGGTCAGAGAGTAAAATGTTTACATAGACACAATTACATACTGCTGCTTCAGAACCATTGTTGTAATCTCTTTTTGTCAACTCTAATAATGATATTCAGTGGATGTAGTTTATAATGTGACATTTATTAACCATTAAACACCCTTGTGTCACATATATTATTGTGTATTACTGTGTGGAGTACAGTACTTGTGTAGTCTTGTGCATTACTATTGCCTAGAATCATTGTGTAATGTCACTGTGTAGTATTACTGTGTATTACTATGTAGTATCACTGTGTATTACTGTGTATTACTGTGTATTCTTACAGTGTATTACTGTGTAGTATTACTGTGTATCACTGTGTAGTATTACTGTGTATTACTGTGTATTATCACTGTGCTTTACTGTGTAGTATTACTGTGTATTGTCAGTGTGTATTATGTTTGTATCACTGTGTAGTAGTACTGTGTATTACTGTGTATTTTCACTGAGTATTATTGTGTATCACTGCGTAGTGCTACTTTGTATTACTGTGTATTGTCACTGTGTATTATGATTGTATCACTGTGTAGTAGTACTGTGTATTAATGTGTAGTTTGACTACGTAGTATCATGAGTATCACTGTGGATTACTGTGTAGTATAACGGGGTAGTATATTTGTAAATTTATAGTATCACATTGTATCACTTTGTATAACTGTGTATTACTGTTTAGTAGCACTTTGTAGTATAACGCATATTTGTGTGTATTGTATTACTGTGTAGAACAGCATCTTGTCTAACTGTGTAGTATCACTGTGTAGTCTGACTGTGTAGTATCACTGTGTAGTATTACTGTGTAGTATGACAGTGTATGACAGTGTAGTATCACTGTGTAGTATGACAGTGTATCACTGTGTAGAACAGCATCTTGTCTAACTGTGTAGTATGACTGTGTAGTATTTCTGTGTAGTATCACTGTGCATTGCTGTGTGTATCACTGTGTAGAACAGTATCTTGTCTAACTGTGTAGTATCACTGTTTATTACTGTGTAGTATGACTGTGTATCACTGTGTAGAACAGTATCTTGTCTAACTGTGTAGTATCACTGTGTAGTATCACTGTGTATTACTGTGTAGTATCACTGTGTATTACTGTGTAGTATGACTGTGTATCACTGTGTAGAACAGTATCTTGTCTAACTGTGTAGTATGACTGTGTAGTATCACACTGTGGTATCACTGTGTATGACTGTGTATCACTGTGTAGAACAGCATCTTGTCTAACTGCATCCTCCTGTGCTCAGTGTTGTTGTCAGACTTGCCAGAGGGATGTTTATGTTGAAATCCAACCCCAAACTTCCATAAGGCAAATTTAGCCTGAAGCAGCAGCAGTGTGAATTTTGTGTGTTTCTGTAACTGTGTGTGCATATGTGCATGTGCGTGACGTGTGTGTGTGTGTGTGTGTTTGTGTGTGCGGCTGCAAACGCAATGTGTATGTGGATGAGATTTGGTTGAGTTTCTGTGTGTGTATATGCGTGACAGAGGATCGTGTTATGTATTCCTTTCCCACGTGTCCTGTCCTTAAGGGAATGATCAAATTAGAGGCACACTTCACTACCCTTACTCAAGATTTAAATAGATCATAAATACTGCTCTAACGTGATCAAACCATTGATACGTGTTGTGTATTTGTCGTAAAATATGTCATAGTCTCTGCTTTGTATGAACTGGAGCAGGGTGTCATGGCAACAGGAACATGATTCAACAGCCCCTGATATGGCGCAACAATGGCAAAATTACTCACGGACAATAGAGAGAACAACCTGGACCTATTGGATGTTTATAAATGTATTTATTCATTATTGTTCTAGTTATATAAACATGGTGACATCCAGGAAGAGCAATGGTGATGTGATGTGGTCTGCTCCAAAGCTTTCATTACTTTGAGAGTGGACATGGTAATATGGTGTAGTGATCCTGATATGAGAGTAGACTTGGTGTGGTGAGGTGTAATTAGCACAGATACATTAAACATGAAGCTAGGCTTGCAGCCGTGGAATAGAAGAGGAACAGACGGTTTGGATATTCTCTGCAAAGGGTGAATTGCTCCCATCAACAGATGGTACAGACAAAATGGCCTCCACTACTTTTAATTGCCCGTCACAAAAACAACTTAGGCAACAGTTTACTTTAACTACCATAGTCATTTTAACTACAGGAGGTTTGACTCATTTTGCTTGTAGTTACATCATAGTATTGTAACCCTACTGTAATATAAAGTTTTGGCAAAACTTCTTTTGCGTTATTTTTCCCTAACAAATGTTAGTAGGTTGGTGTTCTGAGTCTGGTGGCCTCATGTTGTAGTCTTGTATTGCAGGATACACAGAACAACACAACCAGACTTAGACTGGTCATTGACATTCTTAGACAGCTAAAAAAAACATCACATACTGTATAACTGCTCATAACAAAGATTACATCTGTAATCATAAATAATAATAATAAAGGATAATATCATAATATCATACACCTCCTAAATATTCAATATAATAAACAATATAGTAAAGTAAACCTATTATACACATAATATCCTGCAAAAAAGTAGTGTCTAATTAAGTCAGAGGACGTGTGTTTGGGACAGTAGGTTTAGAGGACGTGTGTTTGGGACAGTAGGTTTAGAGGACATGTGTTTGGGACAGCAGGTGAAGAGGACATGTGTTTGGGACAGTAGGTTCAAAGGACGTGTGTTTGGGACAGTAGGTTTAGAGGACGTGTGTTTGGGACAGTAGGTTTAGAGGACATGTGTGTGGGACAGCAGGTTTAGAGGACGTGTGTTTGGGACAGCAGGTTTAGAGGACGTATGTCTGGACAGTAGGTTTAGAGGACGTGTGTTTGGGACAGTAGGTTTAGAGGACGTGTGTTTCTGACAGTAGGTTTAGAGGACGTGTGTTTGGGACAGCAGGTTTAGAGGACGTGTGTTTGGGACAGTAGGTTTAGAAGACATGTGTTTGGGACAGTAGGTTTAGAGGACGTGTTTGGGACAGCAGGTTTAGAGGACGTGTTTGGGACAGTAGGTTTAGAGGACGTGTGTCTGGACAGTAGGTTCAGAGGACGTGTGTTTGGGACAGTAGGTTTAGAGGACGTGTGTTTGGGACAGTAGGTTTAGAGGACGTGTGTTTCTGACAGTAGGTTTAGAGGACGTGTGTCTGGACAGTAGGTTTAGAGGACGTGTGTTTGGGACAGTAGGTTTAGAGGACGTGTGTTTGGGACAGCAGGATCAGCAGGTTCAAATGTCATTCTGGGATCCTGTGCTGTTCTGTTGGCTCAGGAGACGCTTGTCCAGAGTTGTTTCTGTCATGCTCAGAAACAGCCTTTACATGAGGCAGGACTTTCTACGGCGGTCTCAAACAGATACTGAACATTTATATGTGGTTGTTTTTTCTGTCCAGATCAAATTACAGGTCAGAGTACAATGGAACAGTGGACAAGCCTCTAATCCGAATAGCAGTGGACAAGCCTCTAATCCTGTGAGCAGTGGACAGGCCTCTAATCCGGCTAGCAGTGGACAGGCCTCTAATCCGGCTAGCAGTGGACAGGCCTCTAATCGGGCTAGCAGTGGACAGGCCTCTAATCCTGATAGCAGTGGACAGGCCTCTAATCCTGATAGCAGTGGACTGGCCTCTAATCCGGCTAGCAGTGGACAGGCCTCTAATCCTGATAGCAGTAGACAGGCCTCTAATCCGGCTAGCAGTGGACAGGCCTCTAATCCTGATAGCAGTGGACAGGCCTCTAATCCTGATAGCAGTGGACAGGTCCATGACCCATGTACTGTGTATGCTGCATGTTACTGCTGTATAGAACTCTCTGATATTCAGACACCTGTAAATGTGATTGCATGAAACAAAATTCAATATAATGTTCGACTAATCAAGAAATACTGTTTCCTGTTTATTTCTTGTTGCGTGAGTTTCTTGACTGCGTCATGTACAAATATCAGTGATTCATCCATCAAAAACTGAATGTAGCTATATATTGTGTGTGGTGATGGCTGTCAGCCTCACCCACATGCTCGTGTTCCCTGTAACACCCACTCCTTCCCTAACATAACAAGGATCGGTTCGCAAAACCATCACTGCTGTGTCCCCCTGGTTCAAAAATACCTCCACATTAGGAGTATAGGGCATAGGGTGGAGACAGGGTAGAGACAGGACAGAGACAGGACGGAGACAGGGTAGAGACAGGATGAAGACAGGGTGGAGACAGGATGGAGACATGGTGGAGACAGGACGAAGACCGGACGGAGACAGGATGGAGACAGGGTGGAGACGGGACGGAGACAGGATGGAGACAGGATGGAGACAGCGTGGAGACAGGACGGAGACAGGATGGAGACAGGGTAGAGACAGGATGGAGACAGGATGGAGACATGGTAGAGACAGGATGAAGACAGGGTGGAGACAGGATGGAGACATGGTGGAGACAGGACGAAGACAGGATGGAGACAGGATGGAGACTTGGTGGAGACAGGACGGAGACAGGATGGAGACAGTATAGAGACAGGGTAGAGACAGGAGGAAGACAGGATGGAGACAGGATGGAGACAGGACGGAGACAGGATGGAGACAGGGTGGAGACAGGACGGAGACAGGATGGAGACAGGGTGGAGACAGGACGAAGACAGGAAAGAGACAGGGTAGAGACAGGATGAAGACAGGACAAAGACAGGATGGAGACAGGGTGGAGACGGGACGGAGACAGGATGGAGACATGGTGGAGACAGGATGGAGACACGGCAGAAACAGGATGAAGACAGGGTGGAGACAGGATGGAGACATGGTGGAGACAGGACGAAGACAGGACGGAGACAGGATGGAGACAGGGTGGAGACGGGACGGAGACAGGATGGAGACAGGATGGAGACATGGTGGAGACAGGATGGAGACAGGACGGAGACAGGATGGAGACATGGTGGAGACAGGGTGGAGACAGGATGGAGAAAGGACGGAGACAGGATGGAGACAGGGTGGAGACAGGACGGAGACAGGATGGAGACAGGGTGGAGAAAGGACGAAGACAGGACAGAGACAGGGTAGAGACAGGATGAAGACAGGACAAAGACAGGATGGAGACAGGACAAAGACAGGATGGAGACAGGACAAAGACAGGATGGAAACAGGATGGAGACAGGGTGGAGACGGGACGGAGACAGGGTGGAGACAGGATGAAGACGGGGTGGAAACAGGACGGAGACAGGATGGAGACATGGTGGAGACAGGGTAGAGACAGGATGGAGACATGGTGGAGACAGGACGAAGACAGGATGGAGACAGGGTGGAGACAGGGTGGAGACAGGATGGAGACAGGGTGGAGACAGGGTGGAGACGGGACGGAGACAGGATGGAGACAGGATGGAGACATGGTGGAGACAGGATGGAGACAGGACGGAGACAGGATGGAGACAGGGTTGAGACAGGATGGAGACAGGGTGGAGACAGAATGGAGACAGGACGGAGACAGGATGGAGACAGGGTGGAGACAGGACGAAGACAGGACAGAGACAGGGTAGAGACAGGATGAAGACAGGACAAAGACAGGATGAAGACAGGGTGGAGACGGGACGGAGACAGGGTGGAGACAGGATGAAGACGGGGTGGAGACAGGACGGAGACAGGATGGAGACAGGATGGAGACAGGATGGAGACATGGTGGAGACAGGATGGAGACACGGCAGAGACAGGATGAAGACAGGGTGGAGACAGGATGGAGACATGGTGGAGACAGGACGAAGACAAGACGGAGACAGGATGGAGACAGGGTGGAGACGGGACACAGACGGGATGGAGACATGGTGGAGACAGGATGGAGACAGGACGGAGACAGGATGGAGACAGGGTGGAGACAGGATGGAGACAGGACGAAGACAGGACAGAGACAGGGTAGAGACAGGATGAAGACAGGACAAAGACAGGATGGAGACAGGGTGGAGACGGGACGGAGACAGGGTGGAGACAGGATGAAGACAGGGTGGAGACAGGATGGAGACATGGTGGAGACAGGACGAAGACAGGACGGAGACAGGATGGAGACAGGGTGGAGACGGGACGGAGACAGGATGGAGACAGGGTGGAGACAGGATGGAGACGGGGTGGAGATTTGATGGAGACGGGGAGGAGACAGGACGGAGACAGGATGGAGACCCTCTGAGAGGACCCTCTGACAGCATCTTAAGTTGATTTCTTCAACGGCATACCGAGCACTCTGGGGTGAGGTAACCATAGGTTCTTCCACTACTGAACTCTGAAGAACCAGGGATACTGCACCATGGCAGAACAGCATGTCACTGGACTCCTGACGCTTCATTCAGGCATTATTCATAGAGCGAACGTCCGTGGCAGGGAATCGTTTTGAGAGGCAAGAGGATTGTAGGATTTCTACCAGGGAAGTCAAGTGTAATCTACAGGACAATGCAAAGATCAAAGGTCTACAACCCCAAAACTCAAGCTGACAAATGGACATGTTCTTGGAACAGGGCAATGTTTACTGTTCGTACTTTAATCCTCTAATCGTTGGATCGACTGTATACTGAGTTTCAAGACATCTTATCTTAATATCAGATAGAGAGAGAGAGAGACAGAGAGAGAGAGAGAGAGAGAGAGAGAGAGAGAGAGACAAAGAGAGAGAGAGAGATACAGAGAGACAGAGACAGAGAGAGAGAGAGAGAGAGAGAGAGAGAGAGACAGAGAGAGAGTGCAGCTGAGAGAGAAAGATTAAGGGGGAAATCGTTATCCTATTTCTATATAATGTATATTAAATATAATATTCTGTTGCTCATATGATGATCACATTCTGGCTTTTGATGTTTAAATTGAAGGCTATGAATTCTGACACATGGAAAACCTCACTCCGTGTTACATGACCTGGCAGCAGTTAAGATTTGCCAGTAAACAACATTACTTCCCCATGGTAACCATTGACTGGTTGTTTCCTAATTCAGAAAAAATACCTACTAATTTTAAGTCCATGTTAAGAACAAAATTTCATTTGGTGGCAGTTTTCTGTTGCTAAGTAACAAGTAGGGGGAAAACCCTTATTAAGTATTTAAAATGCATCATTCATGGCTAACAGAAAAACACTTCTCTACAAAACTACTGAGTACTGAAAAACATTTCTATTCATTAACGTTGATTTTATGACATAGTTGGGTTGTTGTTTTTTTTACAAGAAATATGATTTTTTTCAGAAAAGCTTCAGACTGATTCAACCATCCGGTTAATAAAGAGTGCATATTGAGCTCTGACTGCAGTATGTGTGTGAAAATGCTAGCATTTGCAAGATACTAAAAATCATTTCCTGACATCAGAATAGAGCTGGTGTTTTTCACTGCGTGGCAGGGGGAGAGACAGAAGAGAAAGCGAGTCAAAGACAGAGAGAGACTCACCCCCATGTGAACAGGCGTATTTTTAGAAAGCATGGATTTTCTGAGAGCTCTTGTTTTATTTCAGTCCTAATGGCTCAGCTTGAAGCAACACAATTATAAGAGCCTCTGTTTATTTATGGGCCTTCAGCTTACATGTAACACTTGGCTTAACAGAAATGATGTGATTTTTAGACATAGCCTATCAGTCCTCAAGGTAATGTTTTTAGATAAGCAGCAATGTCCTGATTTAGCTTGTAAAAAAAACTCCACAGTAAGATAAGCAGTTAAAGGTAAATCGAAGAATACTGAAGTCCTGGAGCGCAAGTTATATAATCAATTGCATTAATTGTCATTGAACTGTATGCAGCTGTGTGCACGAGTGTTGCTAACTGACAGTGTGAGTAGACTGCTGGGAGATCCAATCCAGCTGAGGTCATCCTGCCACATCATCAGAACACATTCTAACATGAAGGCAAGTGAAAGCAAAACCTTGTTGGGCAGCATTCAGTGCCTGGTAACATAAGAACAAACATAATCTGCTGTATTCTTCAGTGTCACTTTCCAATGTCTGAAAAAGACTGTCCATCATTCTCTCTCTCCCTCTCTCTATATCTCTGCCCCTCTCTTTCTTTCTCTCTCTCCTTCTCTCTCCCTCTCACTATCTCTCTGCCCCTCTCTCTCCCTCTCACCCTCTTTCTCTCTCCCTCTCTGTCAGATGACAGTTGCAGAGAGATCCAGTATGAGATGTTAGAAGAATGAATGGAGAGGAATCACCAGGACCTGTGTTCTGTAGAGAAAGATGCTCTGTGGAGGAAGATGCTCTGTGGTGAAAGATGCTCTGTGGAGGAAGATGCTCTGTGGTGAAAGGTGCTCTGTGGAGGACGTTACTCTGTGGTGAAAGGTGCTCTGTGGAGGAAGATGCTCTGTGGAGGAAGATGTTCTGTGGTGAAAGGTGCTCTGTGGAGGAAGATGTTCTGTGGTGAAAGGTGCTCTGTGGAGGAAGATGTTCTGTGGTGAAAGGTGCTCTGTGGAGGAAGATGCTCTGTGGTGAAAGATGCTCTGTGGAGGAAGATGCTCTGTGGTGAAAGGTGCTCTGTGGAGGAAGTTGCTCTGTGGTGAAAGGTGCTCTGTGGAGGAAGATGCTCTGTGGAGGAAGATGCTCTGTGGTGAAAGATGCTCTGTGGTGAAAGGTGCTCTGTGGTGAAAAGGTGCTCTGTGGGGAAAGGTGCTCTGTGGTGAAAAGGTGCTCTGTGGTGAAAAGGTGCTCTGTGGTGAAAGGTGCTCTGTGGTGAAAGGTGCTCTGTGGTGAAAGATGCTCTGTGGAGGAAGATGCTCTGTGGTGAAAGGTGCTCTGTGGTGAAAGGTGCTCTGTGGAGGAAGATGCTCTGTGGTGAAAGATGCTCTGTGGAGGAAGATGCTCTGTGGTGAAAGATGCTCTGTGGAGGAAGATGCTCTGTGGAGGAAGATGCTCTGTGGTGAAAGATGCTCTGTGGAGGAAGATGCTCTGTGGAGAAAGGTGCTCTGAGGAGAAAGACGCTCTGTGGTGAAAGGTGCTCTGTGGTGAAAGATGCTCTGTGGAGGAAGATGCTCTGTGGAGGAAGATGCTCTGTGGTGAAAGGTGCTCTGTGGAGGAAGATGCTCTGTGGAGAAAGATGCTCTGTGGAGGAAGATGCTCTGAGGAGAAAGATGCTCTGTGGTGAAAGGTGCTCTGTGGTGAAAGGTGCTCTGTGGTGAAAGATGCTCTGTGGAGGAAGATGCTCTGTGGTGAAAGGTGCTCTGAGGAGAAAGACGCTCTGTGGTGAAAGGTGCTCTGTGGAGGAAGATGCTCTGAGGAGAAAGATGCTCTGTGGTGAAAGATGCTCTGTGGAGAAAGATGCTCTGTGGAGGAAGATGCTCTGAGGAGAAAGATGCTCTGTGGTGAAAGATGCTCTGTGGAGAAAGATGCTCTGTGGAGGAAGATGCTCTGTGGAGGAAGATGCTCTGTGGTGAAAGGTGCTCTGTGGTGAAAGGTGCTCTGAGGAGAAAGACGCTCTGTGGTGAAAGATGCTCTGTGGTGAAAGGTGCTCTGTGGTGAAAAGGTGCTCTGTGGTGAAAGGTGCTCTGTGGTGAAAGGTGCTCTGTGGTGAAAGACGCTCTGTGGTGAAAGGTGCTCTGTGGTGAAAGACGCTCTGTGGTGAAAGGTGCTCTGTGGTGAAAAGGTGCTCTGTGGTGAAAGGTGCTCTGTGGTGAAAGGTGCTCTGTGGTGAAAAGGTGCTCTGTGGTGAAAAGGTGCTCTGTGGTGAAAGGTGCTCTGTGGTGAAAAGGTGCTCTGTGGTGAAAAGGTGCTCTGTGGTGAAAGGTGCTCTGTAGTGAAAAGGTTGAGAGCATCTCAGTTCTCCTGGAGATTCTGCTGGCAAGCACAGCAGAGATGATTCTGAGTCAGGTGTTGAAGTGTTTCACAGACACCCACACAGCTCTCCTACAAACACAAGCCACCAGAGACAGCTGTTATGTTGTCTCTCTCTGCATATGTATTTATATATCATCTCTCCCCCTTTCTCTTTCTCTGTTTCTCTCGCTCTCTCTCTCTTGCTCTCTCTCTTTCTCTCTTTCTCTCTATTTCTCTCTCTCTTTCTCTCTTTCTCTCTTTCTCACATGCTATCTCTCTCTGTCTCTCTATCTCTTCCTCTCTCTCCTGTCTCTCCTCTTTCCGTCTCTCTACCTCTCTCCCTCCCTCTCCCTGTTTCTCTCTCTGTGTTCATCTTTCTCTGTCTCTCTCTGTCTGAGTCTATATTTCTCTCTCTCTCTCCTTCTCTGTATATCATTCCCCCTACCCCCCCCCCCACACTTTCTTTCAAGGGCTTTGTGTCTGTGCATGTTTGTATTTGTGTGTGTTCAGACAAAGCAGCATTGTGTGTACATATGTATATGCTTGTGTTATGTCTTTAATGACTAAGCTAAAGAGAAGGGAGCAGTCAGGGAAGTGCTGGCCTTGTGTGTGAGGATATAGATTTTCTCTCTCTTTGAGTCTGTGATTTGTGTGATTGTCCCTTTAGGGTCCAGGACTGTAGATCAAACATCCCCCTCACCACCAGACAGATCATAAAGGACATCATCAGTCACGGTTAGGTAAGAAATTAATTGCACTAAATGTATAATGGTGTAGACAGTCTCTAAATAAGACAGATGGGGTGGTAGGTATTGTGGCCAATGTAAACAACTGCTTAAACACAAATATACTGAATGAGTTTGTTCACATTCCCAAGAGAGACTGTAAAAACAGCAATCAGTAGAAATGCAGAGTTCCCCTGGAGAGGGTAGAGGAGAAGCACCTTGGGCCCTTCACATCTCTGCAAGGATCTCAAAAAGTGTGAATGAAGAACAAGCTCAGACAATGGGACCTCTGTTCTCTATCTTTCTCTATCTGTTCCATTCTCGCCTCTCTCCTTCACACCCCTCTCTCTCAGTCCCTCCCTCCGTTTATCCCCTTTAATCTGTTGGCTGTGTCTCTCATTCACTCTGTCTTTCTGTAGCTTTTTAGCTTCGCTCAGCCTCCTCACTCTTTTCCTAACCGCTGCCTTCGCTGTTCAGCTTTGATCACTGTCATTCAGCAAATCAGGTGGATTGCAGGGATTGTGACATGTTCATTATTCATTCCACACATCCATTTAGAGCGTCTTGGCTTCCAGTCTTCTATTTTGCTGTTCTGTCCTCTGTTATCATACAAGTCTTCTGAGGCTCTTCCAGGGTTGCGGGATGATCTTCTGACTGTTGTAGATTTTAATTTTAGACGTCAGTTCCATCTGTGTGAAGTGTAGCAATTTGTGCTTGCCTATAGTAGGAACTAAATCATCTAATTGTCAGCTACATTACAGGCATGTAAGAATATGTAATTTATATCAAACATCAAATAAATATTAATTGGGACTTCTTTACCATCCCCATAAACCATGTGACGATTATATTACCCCACCAATTTGTTATATTGGTTTACCATCAACAGCTGTTCCAGTACAGTTCTGATGACCTGATCTGGATCTGTGAGGCTCACAGAGAGAGTGAGTCATCAATTCTAAATGCAGAGTAGCTTCAGGGAGTGAATGGAGGAATCTTCACCAACAACAACAGATTCACTCTGCAGACGGCGGATATTAATTCTAGGCTTCTCTCTGGAGATAGAAGTGATACATCCATAGCAGCTACTGTATGACACTGTTTTCTAGCAATTTATGGCAATTTATTAATATACATGTTGTAATATTGTAATGCGGTACTGTTGTAAAGATGTTAAGCTGTAAAACTGTAATGGGGTGTAGATGTAAAGATGCACAGCTGTAAAGGTGTATTGATGTATAGATGTAAAGATGCACAGCTGTAAAGGTGTATTGATGTATAGATGTAAAGATGCACAGCTGTAAAGGTGTACTGATGTACAGATGTAAAGATGCACAGCTGTAAAGGTGTATTGATGTATATATGTAAAGATGCACAGCTGTAAAGGTGTATTAATGTATATATGTAAAGATGCACAGCTGTAAAGGTGTATTGATGTATATATGTAAAGATGCACAGCTGTAAAGGTGTATTGATGTACAGATGTAAAGATGTATGCTCAGGAACGTTTCATGGAAGTCCTTCTGCTGACGTAGAAGATGGACACAACACACACTCCTTGAGCTTGTCTCAAAGATCAGGAAGCAGTGTTCTGCTTCAGAGGGTTTCCAGCACTTTCCAACCTCAGCATGCTGTTCCAGGAGCCGCACTTAAATCACATAATTATTTATTAAGGACGCAAGCTTAATTTCTGCTTTGCTGTCTCTTTAGAACAGGGACAGAAGTTTACATTTGTGTTGTTCGTCTGACGAAAGATGTAGGCTCCTTTTAAACACCATAATGTGAATACATGAAACAGTAACCACCTCCTCTTCACCCCTGAACTGCCATGCAAGGTACACTACCTATTTCATTGTGACATCATACTCAATGTGTAATTCTACCCAGAAAAAACAGGTGTCAAACCACCTTAGTCTGTGAACGAGGCACATAAGCCCATACCAATTCCAGAGCGTTTTCAATTCTTGTTGTTTTTCACAAAAGTAGTTCAGATGTACTTTTCTCTGTGTTTAATGGAGGCAGGGATCAGACATTGTGTTTAGCATGCACAAAGTGTCCTCTAGATCCCCACTTGACAAGAGATTGTGTGCTAGGTGTGCAAACACCTTGCAGACACCAGAAGTCAACACTGTTTCTAGAACAGAGGTATCAGCTATGCAGCAGGACTGCTGTTGTCATATGAAAACTAAGTGTTAGCAGGAACATTTATGCTATTCACTAACGTACATTTTATTTTAAGAAAAATTCCGTTGTCATGGTGTTCAATTAGTGCCAAAGCAGAGAAAGTGTGGTGATTTCAAAGCATTACTACCAAGGATGTAATTTAATTACTTACACTAATGAGCCAACATGTCTTCTGCGTTCCTTCATTAATGTGTCATTGTATCCCAAGATTGTATATAAAGACACTTGACATAGTTTACACCACCCTGAGCTGTTACTTCTTAAAACAAGCACTTGTGTCAGTTAACAAACACTTGTCAGGCAATATTAAAGATTGTCTCTGACTGCAGTACTCTCTGACTGCAGTACTGTCTGACTGCAGTACTGTCTGACTGCAGTACTGTCTGACTGCAGTACTCTATGACTGAACGGTTAGCTTCAGAAGTCAGATGAAATGTTAATCAATCACACTGTTCACAATAAAACATTAAACGCATGATCAGTATTGTGTTCACCAGTTCCTGATGGGAGTCCTGTTGAGATTTGCGTTTTATTCCATTTATGAAGAGAATTTTGATCACATAAAATCAAAGTAGCAAGAGCTTCAAACATTTCTCTTAGACTTTTATTCCTGAAGAGATTGAGTATCATACAATGTTGTCAATAAAACCAGATTGGATGACATGGAGTCAGTATAATGAGGGTGGGGCTGCTAGTGTTGGCCCTGTGGCTATATAAAGATTATATTCATTATAACATTATTGCTTTTGTTAGAGGAACATATAAACTCTTAAGACAAAGGTGGAAAGTCATCCCTATGTGTTCTAGGTCCACCTCTAAATCTATATGTATTGTATATGTATGGTAATACTTAAGGTGAAATGTTGGTGCACACATGAAATGTTGAGTAAACAAATATTTTCTAACTTACACCCTACACTGCATCATCTGAGGTGACACACCTGAGCATGTCTGCATCATCTGAGGTGACACACCTGAACATGTCTGCATCATCTGAGGTGACACACCTGAGCATGTCTGAGGTGACACACCTGAGCATGTCTGCATCATCTGAGGTGACATCAGAGAATGTAGTTTCAGTGGTTCTATCAGATGTAAAGCTTCATTATACGATGCTGAGAAGTACATTTATGACAACACACTTACTGTTCTTACTGTTGATAATGTATGGCGTGTACTTTGTGGTAAGTTTGTGCTTAGAAGGCCATTGACCATTGAACTGAAGTGTTAACCTAGTTAAAATGAAGAGTTTAAATATTGTGCCCAGTTCCAAAATGTCATGTGATGTGGACCATGCACTTTCAATTATAGATTGCATCTCCTGTAAGATGTTTGCTTAACTAATAAATTGATAAAATTGCACATGGTAAAATATCCTATACATGAAATACCCCAAAATACAGCTGTGAACTCTAGTGGGAAACAAGGTAATATAGTTAAGACTAAACATCTGTCTATTACCTTTGTCTAGCTATGTCAAATAGAGTAGCATGCAATCAACATAACATTGGCACAGAATATTACATTAAACAACAAAAGCAAACAAGTTGAAATGTAGTGTATGCACCCTTCTCCACCACAACTTACAACCATGTCATGAAGGTTTGTCCACTTCATAAACCCTATGGCTTTTTGTGTCTGTTCGGCATCATTGTCAGTAATATTCAATATTTAAATAATCGCTGTAAAATTATCAATAAATGTCATGCCAGAAATGAGAGCGATTCAGCTCTACATGCACTTTGTGTCTCCAACATGCCAGATTGTGCTAATCATCTCACATAATCCAGAAATAATCCAATCTCTCTTGTCATAGCATGTTTTCTTACATCCAGGAAAAAATGTGCTGTATCCCATCACCATAGATCACATATAGCTATGCTGTGTGCTGTATGTATTATATAACTACATTTTCTTTTATATAAGAATTTCTGTCCTTTAATAAATAGAAATGTTACAAGGAGGGGAGTGGGGAACTCTGGGGTTGTGGGTTAAATAGTTGGTGGAGTTAAAAACTCATCTGTTTCTTTCATTTTTTATGTAAAGCGCTCAGAATTCATCTTCCTCAGTTTAGGGGGCAGGTGTCCGTCCATCCTCCCGCCTCCTGCCAGTCTCTGCAGCTTGGGGGGCAAGTCCGCCACCGACGTGCTGATGGGCTCGGTGTTGATCTTGCAGGCCTTGCCTGTCTGCCTGTCGTCAGAGACACCAGGCACGGAGCTGATCCTCTGCAACTTCATGGGCAGATCTCCCAGGCTGTAGGTCATCTCCGAGGTGGTGGAGCTCATACGGAGCAGCTTGCGGGGCATGTCCTCACGGCCCATCTTCTGCAGCTTGGTGGGCAGCTTGGCGGTACTCTCCGAGTCCTCCAGGGTCTCCAGACAGTCCAGGGAGCTGGTCTTTCCCCCGCTGTTGCAGAGGGAGGGGGCCATGAGTGGGGAGCAGAGCAGCAGAGCCTCATCCTGCTCTTTCACGCTGAAGGGAGGCGTAGGAACCTCGAAGGTGGCATGGAACTGGGAGTAGTCCACCTTGAAGAAGCCCTCCTCCAGGGAGATAACTGGGAAGAAGCGATGTCCCCACAGGACCTCATCCTCAGTGTACGATGTCCTCGCTTGGCAAGTCATCCCTGACAAACACACACACAGGGAACACAGACAGAAAGGAGGAACTTAGTTAACTGAGTGGATTGTTTCTGTGTTATTACTTTTGATAACAGTTAGAATCCTACATGTTGGAATGATCTAGTTTTGTCTTGCCACCTTAATTAAATGTTTTGGAGGTGAAATATTGCACTGCTACAGCATTAAACACTTAGGAGCTACCCTGATTCAATTACAACCCTGGAACTCTACACTCTGTCTCAACATTGAAGGTTTTCTTAAAAATACTTTTCATTTTCATGTTAAAGCAAGCAATATCACTACGAACATCCTTAGAATGAGCACTTATTACCATGGAAGCCCCACCACTCCAAATTTAAAAATAAATCTAAAGTGTAATACAGGAGAAGGAAGGAATTAGTATTGTTTATAACTACTTATTAATGTAACTGACTATTTTTGAAGTATTCATATCTATTATGAATGAGTCATTGTAATCAGAACTGGGCAACTGTAATACATATACTGGTCTAAGTTTGCTATACCAACTAATCTGAATATGGTACCTGCTTTAATGCTTTGAGTAATAGCATATGA
Organism: Plecoglossus altivelis; assembly: GCA_036571765.1. NCBI lineage: Eukaryota > Metazoa > Chordata > Actinopteri > Osmeriformes > Plecoglossidae > Plecoglossus > Plecoglossus altivelis. The sequence goes on from BROE01000022.1 coordinate 19,709,202, forward strand.
AAGCTGCTGTAACATTCAACCACATTAGCATAATTGCATGATGACATCTAGCTTAGGTGCTGCTCTTCCACCTCTAGCAGAGGAGAGGAGCATGCCCTGATGGCAACACACCTTTACGCACTCTCACAACTGGTGATGATGCACACTCACAACTGGTGATGATGCACACTCACAACTAGTGATGATGCACACTCACAACTGGTGAGGATGCACACTCACAGCTGGTGATGATGCACACTCACAACTGGTGAGGATGCACACTCACAACTAGTGATGACGCACACTCACAACTGGTGAGGATGCACACTCACAACTGGTGAGGATGCACACTCACAACTGGTGATGATGCACACTCACAACTAGTGATGACGCACACTCACAACTGGTGATGATGCACACTCACAACTGGTGATGATGCACACTCACAACTGGTGATGATGCACACTCACAACTGGTGATGGTGCACACTCACAACTGGTGATGATGCACACTCACAACTGGTGATGATGCACACTCACTACTGGTGATGATGCACACTCACAACTGGTGATGGTGCACACTCACTACTGGTGATGGTGCACACTCACTACTGGTGATGATGCACACTCAAAACTGGTGATGATGCACACTCACTACTGGTGATGGCGCACACTCACAACTGGTGATGATGCACACTCACAACTGGTGATGATGCACACTCACTACTGGTGAGGATGCACACTCACTACTGGTGATGATGCACACTCACTACTGGTGATGATGCACAACTGGTTGTGATTTATTTATAACAATAAAAAAGGAAAGAAATAATGTGCCAAATCAAATGTTAATGGTGCCCTTGTGAGCAGTAACCCTGCTCTGCCCTGGAAGAGCCATGTCCATTCACCCTCAAGCACAGGGTCAGGGTTAGCACAAAACACGAGGACACCACAATAGGACGACTAAGGCTTTTCATATGCAGCATACTGGACGCTGTATTATAGTCAGCAGGCATGTATTGAATAGGTCAACATTTTCTCTGTAACGATCAGCACACTGATCATTATGAGGAGTACACACGTTTAGTGGCCTGTGTTGCCAATCAAATACATCTTACTGTAACGAGTCGTGTGGTCTTTGCCTGAGTTATTTGGCATACAGTACACGTCTTGACCTTGGCAACTAACAAAGGACCAAACAACACACTGAGGATTAAGATGATTCAATTACTGGTGAGAGGAACTGCTGGCTGCCTGAACCCAGAATCTCAGCCATGTGCAACGAGTTCACCCTGACCCTGCCTCTACCCTGCCTCTACACTGACCCTGCCTCTACCCTGGCCCTGCCTCTACCCTGCCTCTACCCTGACCCTGCCTCTACACTGACCCTGCCTCTACCCTGACCCTGCCTCTACACTGACCCAGCCTCTACCCTGGCCCTGCCTCTACCCTGCCTCTACTCTGACCCTGCCTCTACCCTGCCTCTACACTGACCCTGCCTCTACACTGACCCTGCCTCTACACTGACCCTGACCCCCATGGATGCCTAGTGGAAGTTTATATTATAAGCTGACAGTCTTGAATATTGTTGAATTTGTTGTAATTTTAGGGAAACAGTATCTACGTATGTATCAGTGATAGACGTTTGTGAATACTGTTCCATCTAATAAACTCAATGTGAACATGTTTCAATGTCACATGTATCTTTTATGATAGAAAATAATTTTGAAGGCATCCTTTTACAGTAACTGTAAACTCCGAATTGAAAGCGTCCTGAAAGCACTCTCACTCACATTACCATAGACAAATTAGCACAATTAGTCACATTATGAAGATTGAATTAATGAGCGACAACATTAATTTGTTTTATAAAAAAGACTGATTAATGATCAGTTGTAGACCTCCCCCTCCTTTCGCAAAACAACATTTTACAGCTGTAATCACAGCTATCTAAATACTGCCACAGTACCCAACTATTCAAGCTTCTTTCAGTTTTAAATGTCTAAAGCTTACTGACACAACTCTATACTTCCTGAAGACTATCGATCAGAATTTAACAAGAATGTTAATTTGACAGGTAATCAGATCAGCTGGTTTGACTTGTAACTCAGAAACAGTACCTTCCCTTTCGTTCTAGCTCAGTGTCCAGTAACAGACAGAGGGAGAGCCTTGTGTTATCAAGTATTGCTGGAGTTCGTTAGCTAGCGAGTGGTTGCAGGATATTCATAGAACATGTTCAAGTGATGGGCTTCATAATGTTCTCACAGACACCAACGACATCAGAGCAGCCCAGACTGTGGAGAGGAGAGCGTCATGGGCACTGGAGAGACTGGGCACATCTGTGTTTCTGCAGCACTTTGAGGTCAGGAAGCCAGCGTCTGCTTGCAGCGTTTCAACAGAGTCCCAGATGTGCGACAGCCTGAACCTGGAGAGGAGGGGGATTCTGGGAGTTCCTTCTTTCCAGTTGGGTCACAGTTCTGAGTGTGTTTAGCCAGTGGATATATGCTCCACTGCCTGAACAAGGAGCAGACACATCTATAACAGTGACTCCAGTTTGAGCTGCCAATTGAGGCTAAGCGTTATTGAATCTTGGACCGTTTAGTTTCATGAACCCATCGCAACGCTCTCTGCAAAACCCAGTCAACCTTGTTTCTTCACTGGCGCACTGATGTTCTGGTGCTCTGATATGACACACTCATGCTCATGCAGACTAAATTATTGTTGGATTTGAGACATCTGCTCTTTGTCCATCATAGTAGCACTCCCAACAGCTTGCCTATCCAGACATAGCACAGACCAATCATCATCCAGACATAGCACAGACCAATCATCATCCAGACATAGCACAGACCAATCATCATCCAGACATAGCACAGATCTATCATCCAGACATAGCACAGATCTATCATCCAGACATAGCACAGACCAATCATCATCCAGACATAGCACAGACCAATCACCATCCAGACATAGCACAGATCTATCATCCAGACATAGCACAGACCAATCACCATCCAGACATAGCACAGATCTATCATCCAGACATAGCACAGATCTATCGCCCAGACATACAAGCTCAGGTCTCTGAGTCAAGAGTAGGATGCTTAAATAGTCAGGCAGACCCAGGGTACATCATACAAGTCAATATCCAGCTCTCAGAGGCAGATGATGAGGAGAGGATATTAAAAATAAAGATCAAGTTCAATAAATCTGGGACACTGTTGTGTGTGTGACAGCAGTGTTATTAGAGAGACCCTATAAATAAACCAGTCTGCTTCCAATCACTTTGGTGGTTAATAATAATAACTTGAACATTTACAACAAAAACTAACTCGTAGTGGTGTTGTCAATGTCAGGCCTCTGTCTGACACTTGGGAACATCACACTAAAGCTGCACCTAACTACACCCTAGAAACAGAAGTGCACAGAACTGCAGCCACTAACATTCAAATGTCACCTCAGTTGGTAATAAAAAGACATTCTAAACTTGCGATGAAATGATAATGACATTAAGACCTCATCCCACGCTGGATTAGAGTTGGGTTATTATGAAATCCCTTCTTTAAACTGGCACAAAATCCAAGTTTCTGAGTTCAGAAACTGAAGTCCATTCTCCAAATCGCCATTTTCTGAAACCAAACTCCTCATTATAGCACAGCAGCTTTGAGCACCAAGCAGCTGTCATTTTATCAGTGTGACTTGCCAATTCAGCAGCTTGTTCAGAACGATTTCTTTTGCAGGTTAATCTGCTCCCCCACAAACACACACACACACACAAAGCAGAGTGTCAACAACACAATAATGACTAGATGCAGTATATGCACATGTTCAGTATGCAGTGAATGCAGGTTCACTAATTCCCTGCCTTGCTCTGACTGGTGTTGTGTGTTTGCTGACAATATCCTGATACTGTGTTACACAGCCTACCTCACCTGAGCCCAGGAACATGCTGTCCTGCTAGATAACACCTGGACAGCCTGGAACATGCTGTCCTTCTAGATAACACCTGGACAGCCCTGGAACATGCTGTCCTTCTAGATAACACCTGGACAGCCTGGAACATGCTGTCCTTCTAGATAACACCTGGACAGCCTGGAACATGCTGTCCTTCTAGATAACACCTGGACAGCCTATTGTGATCCACGGAAACACAGCGAAGAAGAGGCAGCAGCTGCAGTCTCTGACACTGACAGCTCAGATAAAATGGATTCTTTTATGGCAGGGAAGGAACATTAAACTGGAGAAGGCTCTGTGTCTTTCTTTATGCTGGCTTTGTGAGCCCACAGCAGCCTTGGTGGAGTGGAGAGGCAAATAGAAGCGTCTCCAGGATGGAAAGACAGAGAGAGGCAGGGATCATATCAGTTTGCTGCATGGCTCAGTTACTCTCAGTACTCTCCTCAACACTGGCTCTCCAGGCCCCCACACACACACACACACAGCCTCACACATTCCCCGCCCACCCCCACATCCCCAAACAGTATGTGGTTTGGATTAGCTTGATTCTTCACTTGAACTTGTCTCATTTGCGAGACAGTGAGAGATGTGGGCGTTAGCTCCTCCCTGATCTCTCCTCAACTTCTCCCAGACGTTTATCAGCAGATTTTAGACACACACAGACAAATTCTCTTCCACTCTCTGCTTCTCTTTATTTATCTCTCTCCTTCCGTCTCTCTCTTTCCATTTTCCTATTTCAAACAAACACATACACATTCTCAGTTTTTACCCAGCAGACCCACACAGAGCTGGTCCACAGTGTTGAGTCAGTAGTGCTGTCTCTAACCCCAACCCTGGCAGACTAGCAGGGCTCCAGGGGCACAGCCACAGTGTGTGAGAAACAAGCAAGCAGAAACAAGGATATGAATGTGAGCAGTGAATACAGAGGATGTCACAACTCAGCAACACCCCCGATTTACCATGTATCCCCCTGACAGGAGCACGGCTGTGCTAAATCACATTTACCATCACTGCACATGTTCCATGAGTCCATACTAAATGGTTTACTTGTGTCTGCAAAGCAAAAGACTGACTACATGGTCTTTACTTTGGCCTCAGTAGAATTAAATTTTCAGGAGCTAGATGGAGACAGAGTGGAAAACTGTGAGGGCAGGAAATAGATTTGAGAGCCGTGCCCCCCTTTTGATCAAAATATGGCACTTTATCTCTCAAGACAGAATAGTACTGTGGTGAGACTCAACTGTCTCAACTTAACTGTCAGCTGGTATTAATAACAACACAGGCTCCATAAGTATCACCTGGTATTAATAACAACACTGGCTGCTTAACCATCACTTGGTATTAATAACAACACAGGCTCCATAAGTATCACCTGGTATTAATAACAGCACTGCCTCCTTAACTATCACTTGGTATTAATAACAACACTGGAAGGGACAGCATAAATTGTGTCTATTAGTAGATTAAGATAGGGTGAAAAAAACAGTTTGATGCGGATACATCTCTTATGGGCACAATTCCTCCCAGACAGATAATCTGTTACTATGGTGACCAACATCAATTGGTGAAAAGCCTAGAAAATTCTAGAAGCTTTTTACCGACCTGTTCTGTTCCTACTGGCTCACTTATTGTTGATGGGGGCGAAGATGCCCTTTGTAATACTGTTTCAGTATTCAGTCAGCTAGTAAAGGATGCATCCCTCTGCTACGGACCCTAAGGGGTTTATTCCATGCATGACACTGGAGGCAGTGTGAAGCAGTGTGAGTTAGTGTGAGTCAGTGTGAGGTAGTGTGAGTTAGTGTGAGTCAGTGTGAGGTAGTGTGAGTCAGTGTGAGGTAGTGTGAGGTAGTGTGAGTCAGTGTGAGGTAGTGTGAGTCAGTGTGAGTCAGTGTGAGTTAGTGTGAGTCAGTGTGAGGTAGTGTGAGTCAGTGTGAGTCAGTGTGAGGTAGTGTGAAGCAGTGTGGATCAGTGTGAGGTAGTGTGAGGTAGTGTGATCAGTGTGAGGCAGCGTGAGGTAGTGTGAAGAAGTGTGAGGTAGTGTGAAGAAGTGTGAGGTAGTGTGAAGAAGTGTGAGGCAGCGTGAGGTAGTGTGAAGCAGTGTGGGTCAGTGTGAGGTAGTGTGATCAGTGTGAGGCAGCGTGGGTCAGTGTGAGGTAGTGTGAGGTAGTGTGAGGTAGTGTGATCAGTGTGAGGCAGCGTGGGTCAGTGTGAGGTAGTGTGAAGCAGCGTGGGTCAGTGTGAGGTAGTGTGAAGCAGTGTGAGGCAGCGTGGGTCAGTGTGAGGTACTGTGATCAGTGTGAGGCAGTGTGAAGCAGTGTGAGGCAGTGTGAGGTAGTGTGAGGTAGTGTGAAGCAGTGTGAAGCAGTGTGGGTCAGTGTGAGGTAGTGTGAGGTAGTGTGATCAGTGTGAGGTAGTGTGAGGTAGTGTGATCAGTGTGAGGTAGTGTGAAGCAGTGTGAGGTAGTGTGAGGTAGTGTGAAGAAGTGTGAGGTAGTGTGAAGACGTGTGAGGCAGTGTGAAGCAGTGTGAGGCAGTGTGAGGCAGTGTGAGGCAGTTTGAGGCAGTGTGGTCATGTGAGCACAGGAAACAGCCCTAAGGCTGAGGAGCTGGGGAGGAGCCAGCGTGGGGGATGGGCACTGCGCTGGATAGTGTTAGCTGCTGGTGTGGATGCTGAGGCAGTTACATGCATGTGGAGATGGGTAGAACAGACAGGAAGAGGGGAGGGAATAGGGAGAATGGAGGGCATAAGGGAGGGAAGGAGGAGAGGAGAGGGGAGGAGGGAGGCTGCCAAGCCTGTACAACAGGGTTTGGTGACAGACCAGGTGGTAGAACAGAAGGCTCAACACAGCAGCCTGGCCATCAGCCCAGCCCGGACAACACAGCAGCCAGCAGAATCCACGCCTGAGCACAGCACTGCTCATGAACCTGGGGAACCAAACAAGAATCCATCCATCTTCATACACCAGAAACCTGCTGGTAGTGACAGGGTGAATGTAGCAGAAACCTGCTGGTAGTGACAGGGTGAATGTAGCAGAAACCTGCTGGAAGTGACAGGGTGAATGCAGCAGAAACCTGCTGGTGGTGACAGGGTGAAGGCAGCAGAAACCTGCTGGTGGTGACAGGGTGAATGTAGCAGAAACCTGCTGGTGGTGACAGGGTGAAGGCAGCAGAAACCTGCTGGCAGTGACAGGGTGAAGGCAGCAGAAACCTGCTGGAAGTGACAGGGTGAATGCAGCAGAAACCTGCTGGTGGTGACAGGGTGAAGGCAGCAGAAACCTGCTGGAAGTGACAGGGTGAATGTAGCAGAAACCTGCTGGTAGTGACAGGGTGAATGCAGCAGAAACCTGCTGGAAGTGACAGGGTGAATGTAGCAGAAACCTGCTGGAAGTGACAGGGTGAAGGCAGCAGAAACCTGCTGGTGGTGACAGGGTGAATGCAGCAGAAACCTGCTGGAAGTGACAGGGTGAATGCAGCAGAAACCTGCTGGTGGTGACAGGGTGAAGGAAGCAGTGCTGGGAATGCTTGAACATCAGAAAGTCCTGCATGTTTCACACTGTGAAGGTTTTTACAGTCAACACAGAGACACATGCAACAAGCCACAACATGTCTAGGAGACGCAAATAGAAACTCTTTTCCCAAAGGATCATCTCTCTACCCGCTACAGCTAAGGACAGCATGTCTACGTGTCTGCGCAGTAAGACCCTTCCATCGATTAGTTTTGTACTTCAAGGAAAAGTCAGACACTATCTCATCTATAGCAGAACCCTAAAAGCAGGGCACCACTTGGAGATGAAAAGGGCTGTGATGGTGGAGCTATCTTTAGGCAACATCTCCGCGCTGATGGGGCTTTCTTGCTAGTCAGTATCGTATGTGAATGAAACCTGGCGGTAGTGAACCAAGAACTACGTGTGAATGATATAAACACATCTAAAGAGTCATTAGCTCCACCTTTAACCGGACTGACAACTCTCATCTCCTTATGGAGGTTCTTGGTGGAACACTGTCATCACGGGTTCAGCTAAGGTGTGCTCATGTAGTCCATCCCTGATTTACTAGCGCCCAGCAGAGACCTGACAAATCCCTAAAGACACAATTACACTGTCTCTCCGGGGAGGGCCGCACAGTAGATCTGCAGGAGATAATGAATCGTTTGTGTCACGACCAGTTCAGAGCTCTGCCTGTTTCATTGAGTTCATCCTTGGTGTGACTACTGCACAGTCTTCCACAGTGTTCATGATGAGTACCCTGAGATAGGCTCACATGTCACATGTTGTTTTCATTAGATTAGACAACGTGGTCCATCCAGTATCGACTGGTGTCGATTTCTAATTATAATAACATGCTTTTTTATCTGAACAGCTAAGTTAAAAGAACATGGTGGGTTGTTTTGGAGAAGAGAGAAAAACACTCCTGAAAAAACCACTGTAAAACACTACTTAAAACCCCTACTGAAAAACACTACTGAAAAACACTACTGAAAAACACTACTGAAAAACACTACTGAAAAACACTACTGAAAAACACTACTGAAAAACTACTTAAAAACACCATTGAAAAACACTACTGAAAAACACCACTGAAAAACACCACTGAAAAACACCACTTAAAAACACCATTGAAAAACACTACTGAAAAACACCACTGAAAAACACCACTGAAAAACACTACTGAAAATTACTACTGAAAACACTACTGAAAACGCCACTGAAAAACACCACTGAAAAACACTACTGAAAAACACTACTGAAAATACTACTGAAAAACACTACTGAAAAACACCACTGAAAAACACTACTGAAAAACACTACAGAAAACACTACTGAAAAACACTACTGAAAAACACTACTGAAAACGCCACTGAAAAACACCACTGAAAAAAACTACTGAAAAACACTACTGAAAAACACCACTGAAAATTACTACTGAAAACACTACTTAAAAACGCCACTGAAAAACACCACTGAAAAACACCACTGAAAACGCCACTAAAAAAACACTACTGAAAAACACTACTGAAAAAAACTACTGAAAAACACCACTGAAAATTACTACTGAAAACACTACTTAAAAACGCCACTGAAAAACACCACTGAAAAACACTACTGAAAACGCCACTTAAAAACACTACTGAAAAACACTACTGAAAACGCCACTGAAAAACTACTTAAAAACACCATTGAAAAACACTACTGAAAAACACTACTTAAAAACGCCACTAAAAAAACACTACTGAAAAACACCACTGAAAATTACTACTGAAAACACTACTTAAAAACGCCACTGAAAAACACTACTGAAAAACACTACTTAAAAACACTACTGAAAAACACTACTGAAAACACTACTCAAAAACACTACTGAAAAACACCACAGAAAAACACTACTCAAAAACACTACTGAAAAACACCACAGAAAAACACTACTTAAAAACACCACTGAAAAACACCACTGAAAAACACTACTGAAAAACACCACTGAAAAACTACTGAAAACACCACTGAAAAACTACAGAAAAACACTACTGAAAAACACCACAGAAAAACTACAGAAAAACACTACTGAAAAACACTACTAAAAAACACTACTGGAAAACACTACTTAAAAACACTACTGAAAAACGCCACTGAAAAACACTACTGAAAAACACTACTGAAAAACACCACTGAAAAACACCACTGAAAAACGCTACTTAAAAACACTACTTAAAAACACTACTTAAAAACACCACTGAAAAACACCACTGAAAAACGCTACTTAAAAACACTACTTAAAGACACTACTTAAAAACACTACTGAAAAACACCAATGAAAAACACTTCTTAAAAACACTACTTAAAAACACTACTGAAAAACACCAATGAGAAACACTACTGAAAAACACTACTTAAAAACACCACTGAAAAACACCACTGAAAAACACCACTGAAAAACGCTACTTAAAAACACTACTTAAAAACACTACTTAAAAACACTACTGAAAAACACCAATGAAAAACACTTCTTAAAAACACTACTTAAAAACACTACTTAAAAACAGTACTGAAAAACACCAATGAGAAACACTACTTAAAAACACTACTTAAAAACACTACTGAAAAACACCAATGAGAAACACCACTGAAAAACACCACTTAAAAACACTACTTAAAAACACTACTTAAAAACACCAATGAGAAACACTACTGAAAAACACTTCTTAAAAACACTACTTAAAAACACTACTTAAAAACACTACTTAAAAACACTACTTAAAAACACCACGCTAACGAAGTTGAAATGAAACAAATGAATAAATAATGCAAACAAAGGGTGAGAGCGATGGGCTGTTAAACATTCAGCTGATCAGGACACCTCAGCTGTGTGTGTGTGTGGATGGGGCAGTGCCTACCTCTCTCCCATGCTTTGACACTGGGTTAGAGTGTGCCCTAACCCTAACCCTGGACACAACCTGGGCACATTAAATTTAATTGGTGACTCCACCTCTCACCTGCTTCGAAGCCTAACATTCCCGCTTTACTCACATGAACCCTCCGAACTGCAGAGTAGACAGGAAGTAGACGGGGAGAGGGAGAGAGAGCCGGGGGGGAGGGGTACAGGGTAGAGAGGGGGACAGGGGAGGAAGGGGAGGAGGGGTACAGGGGAGGGAATGGGAGGGAAGGGGAGTGACAGGGGGGAGTGACAGGACACATTTTGAGTGTAATCATTCAGAATGAATTATGGTCACTTTCTCCAGGGGCTTGTCTCCACGCTCAGTGTTGACTGTGGCTCCCTTCGTCCTGTTTACCCAGGCCTCTGAGCTGCTGACAGAGGCTGTGGGCTGGGGGTGAGGGCTGAGGGCGAGGGCTGGGGGCCAGGTCTGGGGGCCAGGTCTGGGGGCCAGGGCTGGAGGATGGGGGCCGGAGGCTGGCCTGTTGTCCCTCTCTGGTTATGACAGGGTGACCTACACTACAGTCCAGTTACAGATAATCATAATAGAATCAGATAAATAATTAATAAATAAACACAATTTGTACTGTGTACTACAGAACTGTATTAGAGGTGTCTAATGTATTACAGTGTTACAGTGATAACCTTGGGTACGCAAATTGAATGACCTAGTCCACACTGGGATTACTATGACATCAGTTTTCTGCAGGTGAAACACACTGCCTCAATACAGAACACAATGTAAAGCATCTAGACTGAGAAGGATGGACATGATCCAATACTATCTGGTGGTTATCATGACTAGCCACACTTAGAATTCCATATCTGTATGCACATAAATAAACAACTTTTAATCAAGTCAAGGATTCACTCGTCTCCAACGCCCACATGCACATCTTAGTAGGGGCAGAGACGTGTATGTGGGCAGGGACACAATAACAAGGGAATCTATTTTTTCTCCAACACAAGTGAATCATGAAGGAAGCTTGCGGCAGCTAAGAGAGACAGAGGGGAGGAGGGACAGGGGGATGGAAGAAGGCTAGGAAAACAATCCACCAAATCAATGCACAGCTAACTACCAAGAAAGCAGCAGACTCTTACTCCTAGCTCTGACTCCTGACTCTTACTTCTGAATCTTCCTCCTGTTTCTGACTCCTGACTCTTCCTCTTACTCCTGACTCTTCCTCTTACTCCTGACTCAGACTCCTGACTCCCGACTCTTACTCCTGACTCAGACTCCTGACTGTGACTCAGACTCCCGACTCTTACTCCTGACTCCTGACTCTTACTCCTGACTCCTGACTCAGACTCCTGACTGTGACTCAGACTCCTGACTTTTACTCCTGACTTTTCTAAATCTTCCTCCTGTTTGTGACTCCTGACTCTTCCTCTTACTCCTGACTTAGACTCCTGACTCTGACTCCCGACTCTTACTCCTGACTTTTCTGAATCTTCCTCCTAGCTCTGACTTCTGACTCTTACATCTGAATCTTCCTCCTATTTCTTCCTTCTGTCTCTGACTCCGGTCTCTCATTCCTGACTCTTACTCCTGACCCTGATTCATGACTCTTCCTCTTGTCTCTGACTCCTGACTCAGACTCCTGACTCTGACACAGACTCCTGTCTCTGACTCCTGTCTCTGACTCCTGACTCTGACTCAGACTCCTGTCTCTTACTCCTGACTCAGACTCAGACTCCTGACTCTTGACTCGGACTCCTGTCTCTGTCTCAGACTCTTGACTGAGACTCCTGTCTCAGACTCCTGACTCTGAATCCTGTCTCTGACTCCTGTCTCAGACTCCTGTTTCTGACTCCTGACTCAGACTCCTGTCTCTGTCTCAGACTCTTGACTGAGACTCCTGTTTCAGACTCCTGACTCTGTCTCAGACTCAGACTCCTGAATCTTCCTCTTGTCTCTGACTCCTGACTCAGACTCAGATTCCTGACTCTGACTCAGACTCCTGACTCTTCCTCTTGTCTCTGACTCCTGACTCAGACTCAGATTCCTGACTCAGACTCCTGACTCTTTCTCTTGTCTCTGACTCCTGACTCAGATTCCTGACTCTGACTCAGACTCCTGACTCTTCCTCTTGTCTCTGACTCCTGATTCAGACTCTGACTCAGACTCTTGTCTCAGACTATGAAATAACATCACATAATAGTACATAACAACATCTTAGTGTATTTATGAAAGTTACAGTGCCACATCTGTACAGTGCTTTGTGTCTGTGCGCTGCTGCGGGTTTGAAACCCTAACAATTTTAACATATTGAGATGTGGCAGATCCCAGAAGGACCAAAACCACGTGATTGAGTTCAGAAAACAAGCTATCACCATCAGGGGACATGCCTCCAGGACACTGGAACACCATACCTCCAGGACACTGGGACACCATACCTCCAGGGGACACTGGGACACCATGCCTCCAGGGGACACTGGGACACCTCGCTTCAAGGACACTGGGACACCATGCCTCCAGGACACTGGAACACCATGCCTCCAGGACACTGGGACACCTCGCTTCCAGGACACTGGGACACCATGCCTCCAGGACACTGGGACACCATGCCTCCAGGACACCGGGACACCATGCCTCCAGGACACTGGGACACCTCGCTTCCAGGACACTGGGACACCATGCCTCCAGGAAACACTGGGACACCATGCCTCCAGGACACTGGGACACCATGCCTCCAGGACACCATGCCTCCAGGACACTGGGACACCGTGCCTCCAGGACACTGGGACACTGAACATTCACACAGCACCCACAAAGTACTCTTTGTAAAACTCTAAACTCTAATAACTCCACACATTGCTGAAGCGCCTCAGTAAAAGATTTGCCAAAGCCGCCGTAGCATCCTGCAGATGTCCCAGCATGCACAGAGAGGACAACCATCATCTACATTTGCATGAGAGGCACAGCATCCCCAGACTACCATGTTTCATGCTGCTGTATCGCTGCTTTCACAGCAGGATTGGCAACTCAACTCCAAACTGAAATTAAATGCATGACAGAGAATTTCAGTTTTCTTATTTTTTTTACAACCTTAGAAATCTTCAGTACTAGAATCGGCATCTTGAATGGCAGAACTTTTCAGGAGTTAACTGTCATTTTACTGACTAGGCTTTCACTCCAGTATGTCATCCATTCAAAGTCAGCTCACCATGAAATTAAAATCCTCCAGTCTGTTTATCTTCTAACAGAGCATCGACTTTCAGCTTTTTCTCAAATCTCCAAGGAAGTGTAGGCATGTAGGTCTGAAGTAGCATGACATGTAAGGTGACAGAATATATTTGTCAAGTTATTCAAACCACAATGTTAATTCAGCAACTGCAATCTATGCAATTGAGTGTCAGCAACTATGCCTTTCAAAAGGTTTCTGGGGTTCTGTGATTTGATGCAGAATGTTTTACATTTCATTTTACAAAATGTCAGCATTCGACAGATGACCATCTAAATAATGTCACCAAATATCCATTGAGACAAAACACACAAATCACCCACCATGAACCAGTAATTCCAGATCAATAATACCATCCAGTCATATCCAAGCGACTGGCTGAAGCTTAGATGCTTCTGGAGAATGTTTGTGGGACAGGCCTAAAGAAATTTAATAAATGACAGCAAGACATCTTTGTCTTCCAACAACAAAGTGATTTCGAATGATCCTACATTTCTGTATACAATAACACCATCTCCAGTGTTGCGGTTTGAGTCACTTCCTATTGTGTATAGCTGTCTCTGAGCTGCAGTACAGACACTACATACAAATCTCTTGCTTAATGTGCAGAATCTCCCAGTCTTCCAGTAGTCAGCAGTGAACCCTCTGCATGAATATGTTAGCATCCTTCTGTTCTTGACTGTTGATCACCTGTTCCCAGAACGCCTCCACGGTCTCTCTACTCGCCTCCATCTTGTTTCAACAGCCGCTACTCTGACAGTGGTTCCAGGGACCAGCCCATCAGCCTCTCATCTGAAGCCCTGGACACATGTACTCTATGTCTGCTGCTGTATGCTCGACAGATTGTTTGTTCTTTCCTATGACATAAAGAAGAAGAATCTAAGTTTAGGTGCAGTGCCGCAATCCTGAACACTCAAGGAGCTGTTGCCATGGAAACAGAGTTACACGGGGACCAGGAACGAAAGTGTTGGAGGATTTATCCTTTCGCAGTGTCAAACCACATACAGTGTTGTTTAACTGTGGTAGCAACTCATCCTGTTACCTCAGAGAACACAAAAGTGTCACTCACACAGCAAGGTCGGGGACAGCTGTCAGGCTGACTTGACAGATCTAAGCAATCTCGTGTTTGCTTTGCTTATCCTTACTATTACATTATGCTTATTACATTACCTTACATTATGTTATGACTCTAATCCTTTTATGAATTTCTTAATCCTATCACAATGCTGATGTATTCGGTCTCTCAATTTCTTCACTTCTATTTAGTTCCTTTTGTACTGTTCCAAATGATAGGACTGTGATAAAACAGCTTGACCAGCAGTGAAGCCCTCCATCAGCTAGCCCAGCCTGTCACCCTCTGAGCAGAACTGAACACTGAGGCATAGTCCTTCACGCATCATACTCCACAACACAATCCTGGAGAAGTAGAACCAGCCAACCTCACATGTCTGAACCCACTGTCATTTCTGTAGTTTATTCAAGACAGCACCAATTAGCAAACACGCATGCATAATATATTAATAGCTGAGTGTCGAGGCTGGGGTCTGATGTGACCCCAGGTGCCAGGGCTCCAGATGATGGGAGATGCTGCAGTACTTAGCCAGACTAGAGCAGCACCTGATCTTTCACCTCTATTGATCTGTATTCATCTTACAGCAGAGCTCATTTGAGATGTAGCTTCACTTTACAAGGTAGGACCTGTGATTGTGCAAGGCAGTAACACCAATATTAAGACTAGTAGTTGATCATTATCATTAAGTATTTTAGACCTGCACTAGTATGTCATATGCTGGGTTAGTGTACTATGGTGTTGCCTGGAAATGATTTGCTATGTAGTTTACACTTTGTGTATGGTTTTGGCCTTGGAAACGGGTTAAAAGATGTTTATAGGGCACACTAGTTTCAAACAACGATATATTCCTTCTTTATCAATATCACAAACAATAACTTTCAATGTCAACAAGAAGGAACCATTTGTTTTGTACGTGCAGCAGTATGTTCCGTAGTGTTGGTAAGGCTATGCTATCACTCTGGTAAACGCCCCCCTCAGCTCACTCTGGTAAACGCCTCCCTCAGCTCACTCTGGTAAACGCCTCCCTCAGCTCACTCTGGTAAACGCCTCCCTCAGCTCACTCTGGTAAACGCCTCCCTCAGCACTTTCAACTGTACTCATAATCTGTAAGCAAATTATGTGTTGTAGATCACATACAACTGAACATTTTCCTGAGGCATAACTGTTCTCATCATATTCGCTTTCCCAAATCCACACATTAAATACCACTCTCCAAGTACAGCAGCAGTTTGTTTTAAATGTTCACTTCCCAGAGAAAAGCAACATATTTGTCTGTGCATTTGACTGTGCGGTATGCAGTATTACAGACTGAATGTATGTACTCCTGGCTGGTCCAAATCCAAACAACTTATCACCAAACAGGAGCTTGTTTAAGGGTTTTATAAACCCTCTTCACTGAAGAGGACACACATTTTTAAACACGTTCCACATTCAGTCTTATCAAATCAATGATATATGATTTACAAACCTCCCTTGGTAGCACAAATGTACATGTTTACAAGAATCAAAGATCAATAAAATGCAATCGATTTGTCACTAACATTCCAAGGTCAATGAAAAGGCCATTTGGCGTTGACCACTAACTGTAAACATCTTCAAATGACTACTGAGAGCTCAGAAATGATCATCCCCAGATCCTTCAGACACAACACATGTTGACACTTACACTGATGAAGGCATCAGGCCTTCGGTTTACACCATGTTTATATTTACTCACCCGTAGTTTCCACGATCCCTTCCAATATCACCACAATCTCAAACTGTTCCGTTTGCATGGACCTTTGGGAGAGTTCGTAGAATGGGCTTTTGGTGTCGATCACATGGCAGATGGTGAGTGGAGAAACGAGAAAGAGTTGGTCTGCCCCAGTGCTGAAGCCCACGTCCAATTCCAACTGATCCAGAGGAAGAAACTCGCCTTCAGGCGTCTGACGAGACTGTAGAAGCGTGCAGAAAGTTGGGGGGTTGAGAGAACGCTTTAACAGCAACTCAGCAAGCCATTGTGACAAGTCATTCACATTCAGTAAGCAATCAGAGATCAATCACGAACAAGTAGACAGCATAAGCATTTGAGTAAGGCCAGTTCAGCAGCCAGTTCATAAAGCCTACATTAAAGTAATATCCTGCTAAATTCATTGACCTAAACATCATATCCAAGTTTTTAATGAAACAGTTTGATAACGCATAGATGCTTGACCTCTAGTTTGAAACAAGCTCAACCCCAGCTAAATTGGGAGCTAATGTTTAATTGTGCACAAACGTTTAATAGCGCCTGCAGAACAAAGCAAACAGTAAATCGTGATTATGGGGTCTGCTCTAACACGCAGATGATGCCTCTGCCTTGGGAGAAAGGTAGTGACACTTACTTTCAGCAATTTGCAGCGGATCTGTGCCGAAACCATGTGGCTATTACGCAGGTTGCCGACCCTGAACATGAGTGTTAGTTTTCCATCTCGCATAGAAATGGCTGCATGCTCACTAAACATCAAAGTCTCGGCCCGTTTTTTGGGCTGGGACATTTTAATGAACATACAACCAATCAAAAAGGCGTCCACGATGGATCCCAGGATTGACTGGAAAAGAAATAGAATGATTCCCTCTGGACATTTGTCTGTGATGTACCTATAGCCATATCCTATTGTAGCTTCGGTTTCAATGAAGAACAAAAACGCCGAGGGAAAGTTGTAGACATTTGCCACGCATGGTGTATATTTGTCATCATGTCCAACGCGGTTCAGGTCCCCTCTGATGTATGCTATAACCCACCACATGGAAGCCATGAAGAGCCAAGCCACTGTGTAGGTTAGGATGAATATAAATAAATTCCAACGCCATTTCAAATCTACCAGCGTAGTGAATAAGTCTGAGAGATATCTACTGGTTTCTCCACCCAGGTTACCATGCTGGACGTTACACCGCCCGTTCTTGTCCACAAAACGTTGTCTTTTCTTCTTCTTCTCTGGTGCTGGTTGGTTGAATCCAGACCCACTAGATGAGGTGGTCACTACCTGATAATCGTCCCCAAATTTCTTTCGAAGTGCAGACATACTACGATGACAGCAGCGAAAGAAGTAGTCGGAAGGATTCAATGCGAAGTCTTTCTCGGCACCGGACGTCGTTGTACTTGCTGCGGCTGTGCTTATGGCTGTGCGCAAAACCACTGCGAAAGAAATAGGCGAGAAAAGTACGTTGTCTGTTTCGAACTAATCACGCACCGTCCCGTCTCTCCACATGCTGCTTTTAAAATAACACAAAGCCATGAAATACGACGAACAATATGACCTGTGTCACGACACCTCCGAAAAAGTAGTTCCCTATGAGGACGCACGGGATGAGCTGTCCAAACAAGGCAGTAGCATTCTAGGTTTTGAAAGCGGTTAATTCTTTGGTGCGTCGCTGACTACTCGTTACCCCTCCAGGTCCCAGCAATGCAAGTTCTTTAAACTGTGTTTTCCTCTTGGTTTAAACATCTGGATACAAGTTCAAATTGTTTCGACACCCCATCAAGCTTCAAAATATGTTTGCGTATTTTGATTATCGTTAGTTAGAGCGGTGCTTACATACAAGAGAGACCGGAGATTGAGACAGGAGAAACGGGTCCGCGCGCACATCCGCGTTGGAGTTGGACACGATCCGGTTCCCAAAGCTCCGCGCTGTGTTCTTCTGTGCACACATAGGCTCTTCATTCAGTGTAATCGTATTACAATACGGATTCGGTTGAGAATGGATGATCCAGTCATAGTTTTAAAGCACCGCGCCTCGACGGTGTCTCGTATGATACTGTTTTAGTTTTTTGACGGAAAGATCGAGGACGTTCTCATGATCCGGTATTAAGATGAGGCGGATGCTCCCTGGTTCGTTCTTTCCCTCGATTTCCCCCGAACGGCTCCTGCGCACTTGTACGCAATCATGCGCTCACTATTTCCTAGTGGTAGCTTTGGCGATACTACAGAGGCATATACTTTGGAGAAGGGGGAAAGGAGCTTTGGGTACATCTGGCCAAAACGAACTATAACATGTCAAGAGAACACGGATACTTTACATTATGCAATAATGATGATGAATAAATCCGAGTTTATTGAAGTAACCCATTAGGTGTAGAACACGGATAACAAAGTTTGCGATATCTTGTGAGTTTTCGATGACACAGGTGCGAGTTAACGTGAGCCAGTAATGATCGTGTTGAGCTTGCAGCCAGCCTGATGGGAGACAGAACATGGATAACCAGAGCACAGCTGAGGGCCTGGAAGTCAACACAGGTGTCATCGATTGACAGGGCCTCTTTATTACTCTGGGTCAACCAGCACTACCTCCACCCCCCTCCACTACATCTGCTCCACCCCCTCCACCCCACCCTCCTCCACCCCTGCTTCTTCTCCACCCTCCTCCACCCCACCCTCTCCTCCCTCCTCCACCCCTACTTCTCCCTCCTCCACCCCTGCTTCTCCACCCTCCTCCACCCCTGCTCCTCCCTCCTCCTCCCCTGCTTCTCCACCCTCCTCCACCCCACCCTCTCCACTCTCCTCCACCCCTGCTTCATCTGTTTTCTTCTCGCTCCTCTTCAGCAGCAGTGGGGCTGTGGATCCTGGTCCTGGCACAGGACAGGAAGCTGTTGTGAGGTCACATGCTGCTGCTCCACTCTAAACACAGCCTCAGATTCCACAGGACAGGCTGCACAGAAGAGCTGGACACACCGTGCAGAACACTGATTCACACATAATGTCGGCTGAAAGGAATGCCCACCCACTCACTTTAACTGCCCTAATGGACACGCACGCACACACTCCAAAGTGTGGCGAGACATCCTCTGGCAGCAGTCTCAGAGGAGGAAAGGTCTCCTGGTTTAAACATGTTTCCAGTGTGAGATGAAGTGGTCCACAATCAATAAACACTAAAAATACCATGTACTGTTAAATATTACGTTGTTTTGAATTGATTTTTGACCGTAATAGCTTTTGTGTAAGTGGTGGACATGTGCTTGGACCAGGATCCAATGTTAACCTGAGCAGAACTCAAGTAGTCTGGAGTCTGTATCCCCTCTGAATCACCACTGACATCCACCTACACCAACCTGCCCTTGTTGCTTTGTTATGACAGTGTAACACGACACCTAGCATGCTTCACTCTCTCTACCCCTCACTCTCTCACTCTCCCCTCCTCCCTTTGTCAAAATCTTTTAAACTATACAGAATAATATTCTGTAGAGAAGTTCTGTAAATGTCTGTTTCAAGATCCTTAGATCCGACTGATGACACATTTGGGAATTAGCCTCGTTGTGCTGGGGTCCAGGGGAGGAGAGATGAGGGGGGGAGGCATAAGGGAGGAGGAGGGAGGAGGGGGGAGGAAAGACAAAAAGTCAGTTAAAACTCTCAGCGCTCAGAATCGGACCCAACTGGTCTCATCATGTAAGGCCTCCAGCTTTGGCCATCTGGATGAAATCTCCCCTCCATTCCAGCCACTGGGTCTATTGCAGAATTGAACACCTGAACAGGGCCGTTTCTGAATTAATGGTTGTGTAACGACTTCCACTGTGACAAACCTTTATGTCAGGGTAGTTTTAATGTCCCCTGTGATGGAGTCTGTAGCCCTACAGTGCCTCATGGGGGGATGGGGGAGGAGGGGGAGAGGAGGTGGAGGGAAGAAAGATTTCAGCTACCAGGCTTTCATTAGTGGCAGGTAAAGGCAACACTGAGCTCCTGCAGTCCTCGGTGGTTTATAATAAGTTTGGGGTGACACAGGTCACATGTACTGGGCCTCATTAACAGAAGCACCACACAGAGATGGCTGTGGAGCCATGATGCTGTCGCTTTCAGATTAACATTTTTATCTGGACAGTTATCAGTCTGGATTTTGAACTGGATACCTTTTAATTGTAGTATTGTAGTATTCTAAGATATGTTTAATTTAGCTTGAGTCGGGCATACTGTCAGACACACCTTGGTTAGTGACAACCCTTTGAACAGAGTCTAGTATTTCTGTTTGCACTGAAGCCAGGTCATTACACAGAAATATGTTTATAAAGCTTCATTAGGGACACCGTGTCAACTTCAAAGTTCTATAAAGCTTCATTAGGGACACCGTGTCAACTTCAAAGTTCTTTTAATAGATTTACTTTAACTGTACTTCAGAAAATCTGAATCAAATCTTATGAATTACACAAAAGCCATTGCATATGGTGCAGACAGTTTCCTATTCATGGTATGACCTGTCATGTCTGTGACAAGGGCCCCATGTAAAACCCCATTGGAACGATCCCTTTAATTGCCTCAGCCCACAGACCCTTTCACACGATTCATTAGTAATTTTCCTATTTATAGCTCTGTGGGTAAAGGAGAAAGGACGAGAGGTCCAGCTTCTCTTCACACACTGAGTGTCAGTTCAAGTGTAACATTGTGCACTAAATAAGAAGATACACAGAGGATCTCCAGATTCTTCTAGAAGAAATGCCTGCTGGACACAGAGCCCTTTGACACGCTCAATTTTCAGATGTTATTTTCTTCTTGTATGAAGTACTGCTCAAAAGCATTGGTATCCAACACGTTTTCCCTACAAATGCTGTTTAAGTTGTTTACTGTAATTCTGTGTTGGGGAGTCTTTTATTGAATTGTTTCTCAAAGCCTTCTGTCTTCCTTTAAAAACATGATTGTGCTGAAGACGTTTCCTCATTGAGCAATACAGAGCAGGAGCATGCCACACTTCCTGTTCAGAGATGTTTGGATTTGATGTACCATCTCCTGTCAGAAGCTGATGAAAGATCATTCGATGTTGTTGTGCAACCCATTTGACAAAAATAGCTCCACCAGGACGTGGTAGAAAGACCAAGGATTGATTCATTAACCTAATCAGTCACAGAGATATGTTTATCCTGCACTCTGTTTGAGTTTGGATGGCACTTGAGGTCATTCCCCAGGAGGAAGAGCCAATCACTTCAGGAGATCTTCTCTCATTTCCCATCATGCCCTGTAATCTGTATGATCAGCACTCCTGCACGGCCATGCAGCAGCTGCGATCAGCGTGGATGGGCTAATGGATCTCCCTGCTCTTTCTGCACACATGGAATTGGATACTCCTTTAAAAACTGTTCATCACCACTTTAACATCTTCTATTGCAAATCAAATACAGTTTTTCATTCACCATTTGGAAATTCTACAATATTGATTCCAGAGAGCAGAAAAGATTCATACGGCAACAGGGAGTTTTAACTCAATCTGGAAAGTGGCCAAAGCACGCTGAAGCTGGAAGCAACCTTTCTCTATGTTCTTGCCCTGTAACTGAGTCAGTGTGGTGAGGAGGGCTGCTTCCACACTGCCTCGCATCTGGGTCAGAGGCGAGGACCCAGCATGCACAGAGGAGACTGTCTAAGTCCCGTGGTAATCTACAGGCCAATAGGACTGCAATAGAGGAGACTGTCTTCTCTGTGGCTGACCTGGTTGACGTGCTACACTCAGACAACAGGTCAGCCACCCGGAGCCTTCTAGAATCTCTGATGACAACAGACGAGCTCTCCGGGCGGGCAGAGTTTCTGTGAGAACATGATGCTGCAGACAGCATGGTTCCACAGTGTTGCTTGGTTTTGTGTGTATGTTACAGGAGTCCATGCAGACCTGAGAAAGACTGCATGTTCAGTTGTTTCACAGCTGTTCATGAAAATATGTGTGGACTGCCATTCTGCTAGTGCCACAATTATTGAAGGAAAACCATCTATGTATACAGTACATTCGAATAATATATCAATATGAATAAATACATAATTATCTCCTGTATGTAGCACTGTATCATACAGGATGTAACATGCTGTTGTCAGAGATGTGGATGCTGCTGTATTGAACACAGGCTTAACTAGTGTTGCTGACTGTGTGGTGCTGTGTGACTGTGTGGTGCTGTGTGGTGCTATGTGACTGTGTAGTGCTGTGTGACTGTGTGTTACTGTGTGACTGTGTGGTGCTGTGTGACTGTGTAGTGCTGTGTGGTGTTGTGTGACTGTGTGGTGCTGTGTGACTGTGTGGTGCTGTGTTACTGTGTGGTGCTGTGTGACTGTGTAGTGCTGTGTGACTGTGTGGTGCTGTGTGACTGTGTAGTGCTGTGTGACTGTGTGGTGCTGTGTGACTGTGTGGTGCTGTGTGGTGCTGTGTGACTGTGTAGTGCTGTGTGACTGTGTGGTGCTGTGTGGTGCTGTGTGTTACTGTGTGACTGTGTGGTGCTGTGTGACTGTGTAGTGCTGTGTGACTGTGTGGTGCTGTTTGACTGTGTGGTGCTGTGTGACTGTGTGCTGCTGTGTGACTGTGTGGTGCTGTGTGACTGTGTAGTGCTGTGTAGTGCTGTGTGACTGTGTGGTGCTGTGTGACTGTGTAGTGCTGTGTGACTGTGTGGTGCTGTGTGGTGCTGTGTGACTGTGTGGTGCTGTTTGACTGTGTGTTACTGTGTGACTGTGTGGTGCTGTGTGACTGTGTGACTGTGTAGTGCTGTGTGACTGTGTGGTGCTGTGTGACTGTGTAGTGCTGTGTGGTGCTGTGTGACTGTGTGGTGCTGTGTGGTGCTGTGTGACTGTGTGGTGCTATTTGACTGTGTGGTGCTGTGTGACTGTGTGTTACTGTGTGACTGTGTGGTGCTGTGTGACTGTGTAGTGCTGTGTGACTGTGTGGTGCTGTGTGGTGCTGTGTGACTGTGTGGTGCGGTGTGGTGCTGTGTGACTGTGTGGTGCTGTGTTACTGTGTGGTGCTGTGTAGTGTTGTGTGGTGCTGTGTGACTGTGTAGTGCTGTGTAGTGCTGTGTAGTGCTGTGTAGTGCTGTGTAGTGCTGTGTGACTGTGTGGTGCTGTGTGAGTGTGTGGTGCTGTGTGAGTGTGTGGTGCTTTGATCTAAAATAGAAGCGTCTTGAGACTGCAAGATGTTTGTCAACCTGCTCTTAATGATTGATGATTGATTACCACACAATTACCGCTGAAAGCAGCAAGTTCCCCTAATCACTGCTTTGGTCTCTAAAAGAGGATTAGCAGGTAGAAGATGCGTGTTGGAGCCTCTTCCCCCTCTAAATAAGTCAATAAGGAATTACACAAAGAGTCTGAAAGATGCCCATGTGTGTCTCTATTGTACTAGCAGACACTGCAAGAGACACATTCTAGTGCTGTGTGTTTTGGAGGAGCTGTGTGCCGTCTGTTCCTTGACTGGAGATGTGACTCCTATTGTGTCCTAGAGCTTCCTACCATGTCTAATTAAAGCTTTTCATCCCAGCCACTGACTCTCAGGTCCCCACTACAATTAAGGTTTTCAGATTCCTGTTGGCATCCTCAGGTCCTTGGTAAAAAGCTAGGGACTGTCCTGGTCCCTTCCTTCTCTCCACCTCCATCTTATCCTCTGCCTTCTCTTTCTCTTCTCATTCACCTTGAGTCTGTCCCTTCATCCCTCCCTTTCTTCCTGTCTCTCTCTCCCTTTCACTTTCTCCCCTTTCTTCTTCTCAATTCTATGTCCCTACCTGTCTATCTCCCTACCCCTCTTTGTAGAGAGCGACGCAGAGAAGGATGCAGAGCTGAAAGGGTTAACTCCCTACTGTCTCCATGGTGAGGAGGTGTATTCATGTCTGGGCTCAGACACACAGAGACACCTCAGATAAGGCCTCCATTAAGCCCATTATTTCAGACCATCTCACCACTAATGGACTCCAGGGTTGGTCCCTGTCGGCCTATCTTATCCACATAGGTCCAGTCTGGACGTTCTGGCAGTAGCTCCCCTAGCTGTGAGCTGGGCAGATAGCTGGTTCAACACTGCCATGTGGCACTCCTGAAAGCTGGTGTCGTCAAACTCAGCCCCATGGGGAGACGTTAATTGCTACAGAGTGGTTGCCTTGGAGAGGTTTACAAATATTTATTAAAACGCATCTCCCTCACCTCATCTCCCCATTAAGCGTGAAAGTGACTACAGGTACGGTAAAAGGATATCATTAGAATAACAGCTTTGATGTAGGCTCTTCTGTTTGTAGTCGTGATGAACTTCCTGCCTGGTTTTCCATAAACCTTTTATTAATTTACTGCCTGGTTTTCCTGACAGAAGCGTTCGAGGATGTGTTCGATGTTGGGAGGTCACTGAGCAGGTGAGTTCAGGAGGAAGGTTTATCAAACACACAATTTATTACCCTTCACAGGTTCATCAGCACATATCCCAGTCTGAATTCAGACACATTCACATCTAAACCCTTACCGTTTACATTACTTTTCTGCCTTTTGTTTTACAAAAATGTACAAACAGGTAACTTCACTTTACAACCAACACATACGGCAGGAGTACTAACTACATTCCTAGTACCATGCACTTAAAGTGAACCAGTTTTGGAAGAAAAAAAAAGATAATATTTTGTACATGATATAAGACAGATAGTTGTATTTCAGTTGGTTGGTCTAAGTTTGACAATCATAAAGCAGCATTGACAATGTTCATGTGATCCATGTTCTCACTGTAACAGGTCTCAGGTCAGCACACTGGAGCCTTGGTGTTTTAGATGAAGATCCAGAAACTTTGTACTTTCAGAGAGTAGTTCCTTCAGGAATATAATGCTACAGTGCACCAACATTCATCAACCTCGAACATCCTCGCTTCAAAGAAAGCGTTCAAGTTTTACAGCATCTTAGAAAAATAATTGTTTCTGTATTTACAGGAACAATAATGACTAAAAACACACTGCCAGGCTGCTTGCAGTCTTCTTTACAAGCTAACAGTGACTGACAGTTACGGTAATTGTTGTGGATGGAGGAAGACTTGAAATCGCTATTCTTTTTCCTTTGGGGCAACAATATGGATCATTTTGACTGACAGATGACATTATACTATGTGAAGTGGTTTGATGTTCATGTTTTGTTAGATTATGTAGGAATACCAAACATGAATTTGACCTTTTTAGTATGTTTCGTTTATCTGCTGATGCCACTTTTTTATTACAATAAAAATAATCAATGGAAATAAAGCAACATTCAAACATAGTGGCACACACAAATAATTAGGCCTATAAATCATTTAACTAGATGTGAAAAACACCTTCACATGGATGGGATAAGCATGAGATTCATAATGTATCATTGTGATATGATGCTTGATACACCTTGGTACCTTAGTATCCTCATAATGATGCTCTGAAGAAGTCTGAGATACCAAATAAAACCACAGTTTAGGAGAGGAAATCTTGACCAGTAGCGTCTCTCTTTTAACTCAAGGATCCCCAGTATATGTGACACTCTCTTAAGGCAAACTATTCTAATCAGCCCTCAGCACTGTAAAATACGTAATACATCCTGCAACAGGGAGATAAAAGGGTGATTGTCTCTGATGTCACGGTATACCTGTGTCCAGGCCTTGTCTTACATGGGCATTAAGGAACAGTTCATATGTATCCTGGACACAGTCCACAGTCCTGACGCAGTCCTGGGCACAGTCCTGACGCAGTCCTGGGCACAGTCCTGACGCAGTCTTGGACCCAGTCCTGACTTAGTCCTGGGCACAGTCCACAGTCCTGACACAGTCCTGGACACAGTCCTGACACAGTCCTGATTCTGGAGGTCCTTGTGATGTGCTCTTGTTGGATATGCAGCACATGCAGCTGTGTGTCTGGAAGGATCATAAGGTTCTCCTGACAGAGTGGGACAACACCTCATGTATAAAGTACCTGGAAGGTTCTTCAGGAGCTCTGGACAACAGAGTAGGAGAAGCTCCCTCACAGGCCTTCAGACAAGCACAAGTCTGGACTGGTGGGGGTGGAGTGGACAGGGTGGAGGGGTCGGAGGTGAAGGGGGGTCGAGGTGCAGGGGCGGAGCCTTCAGATGTTCAGGGTCATGTTCCGGAGCAGCCATTGCTGGGAGCGAGAGCTGGAGCAGTCCCTCAGGGTGGGAATCTGCTTGTCCTCCTCCGAGGGCATGTCCAGACACTGGTTACTGTTCACATGCAGCAAGGTCAACCGCTGTGAGACACATGCACACAGAGACCACACACACACACACACACACACACACACACACACACATACAGACCACACACAAACACATTTGTGAGCGTATAGCCATGAGGTAATTTAGGTCATGGCTTCTGCTCTAGTTGTTAGAAATGGTGGAAGTGTGGTTCAGAAGACAGCCCCTCTGGTGACGTCGTGTTACACTCAGGATGTGTTTCACAGCTCCAGCAGTCACACTGCCCATGTGAGAGAAAAATGTCAAGAGAAAACTAATTGTGTTTAATCTGAGCTCATTGGTCAAATGGACTTTTAATTCTGACAAGTTTGAGAACTAAATTATTTTGTCTGTAACGAACGCTTTGTTACTAAGGACAAATTGAACGGCACTAATAACTGACATTTCCACGAAGCAGTTAAGGCTAATGGTTGTGCAACAGTAGTTGATGTGTTGATATTCCAAAGAGGAGATGAAACAAATGAGAACAGAGAGGGAGGAAGGAGAGACCAGGAGGGAGGAAGGAGAGACCAGGAGGGAGGAAGGAGAGACCAGGAGGGAGGAAGGAGAGACCAGGAGGGAGGAAGGCAGGCCCAGAGGGAGAAGGAGAGATGGAGAGGGAGGGAAGGGAGAACAGTTTGTGGGGGGGGGAAGAGAGAGGAGAGACCAGGAGGGAGGAAGAAGGAGAGACCAGGAGGGAGGAAGAAGGAGAGACCAGAAGGGAGGAAGAAGGAGAGACCAACCACCCCACACACGCCCACCCCAACCCCACCCACACCAAGGAGGGAGGAAGAATGGAAGAGCGATAGAACGAGAGAGAATGAGAAAGAACAAGAAGGGGCTTAAAAGGTCTTAATTAAGCATTTATGGCCTCTCTCCCTGTGCTAATGCACTTCTGCCATTTTGTTTCTCTGTAGCCACTCAAAGTAGAACAGCCTGAGACACATTTCAGCTAGAACGCGATGACAAAAGTCCTGTTGTCTTATCATGAAGATAAGAATAAGCCACTCAGTAACCACTCAAGAAATAAAACAATACACATAAGCTCTAAACACAAGCCTGAGGACAGCCCGAGTGGGTGTAAGCTGTCCCGTGAGTAGAGTCAGCCGTAGAGCTGGTAGTCATGGAGACACAGCTGCTGTGTTGACCGGTGCACATCCAGTCAACTGCTACAAGCCACACAGGCCCTCCTGCTACCCTGGACCTCCACACCTCCACCCTGGACCTCCACACCACTACCCTGGACCTCAAAACCACTACCCTGGACCTCCACACCACTACCCTGGACCATCCACACGCCTGCACAACTGGACCTCCATCCACTAACCCTGGACCTGCCACACCTACTAACAAACTGGACTCCACACAGCTCTACCTGGACACACCTCAAACTCCCACCCTAGAGCATCACACCTCCACCCTGGACCCCCTCCACCCCACTACCTCGCGACTCCACCCTCTACCCCCACGGACACCACACTCCAGCTACCCTGCGACCTCCAGAGCCTCGCACCCTGGACCTCCAAAATATCCACCACTACCTCCTTAACGCCTGGACCTCCAAACCTTTACCAGCTGGAACCTACCACCCACCACTACCTCTCGGACCTCAACAGAAAATGCAAACCAAAAAAACATCCCAACACCCTACCTGGACCTCCACACCTTCCGACTGGACGCTCACACTATCCACATTAGCTGGACCTCCCACAGACTACCACTGGGTCACTGGACCTCCATCTCACATCACTCCTGACCCTGCCCGCTACCCCACTGGACCTACACATCCACCGTGGACACTCCACAGTCCCACCCATCCATACTACCGCTCGGACCCTCCCAAACCCAACGGTTATACCTAGAAGACACCTACCCACACCCACCACCCAACCAACACACATGGCCTCCCACACACCAAACACACCCACCCCCACCCGGCCCACCCCCACCTCCCCACACACACCACCCCCACCACCCCACCACCCACAACACAACAACTCCTGCCGCACCCCCCCCCCCCTCCCACCCGCCACCGAGTGGACCACCACAGCCTCCAACAGATTCAATCGCGCACACTAAACTGGACAAAAATCACACCACTACCCTGGACCTCCACACAGTGTGTGCAGGTGTGTGTGACCTAGTGTGTGTATCCCAAAGTAGACAGGTGTCTGGATGCACTGTGTATGGTATGAATGTTCTTTGTTTAAGGGTTCTAAGGTAATCCTTAATCAAAACATGATTGTTTGCTGATGGAGGCTTTTCTGTTTAATGAGAACACAATGAAACGGCGGCCATGTTTGATCTTGATGCTTGTCTCACTGCAATTAGATGCAGAGCCACTTCAGTGTAATGGGATACACACAGGGAGCAGGTCACACACATGTGCACACTCACAAAACACAACATTCAAATATATCATTCACATAACCACACTTGAGGTAGGTCATCATTCACATAACCACACTTCTGGTAGGTCATCATTCACATACACACACTTCAGGTAGGTCAAACTCTTAAACCCACAGCTGTATAAGGAGAGTCTGGCAGGGAACACATGTAGAAGATACCAATCTTAGCTGTTAATATAGCAATAATACTGAAGCCTAGCCAGGAGATAGTGTGTAGCGCATAGGAAGATGGGACTCTAATATGGACCTCTTCTGCTGCTCATGGACATCTACTCATCATGAGAACACAGCAAAGTAATGACGATATGACTGACTGCTCTCTTTCAAACATACCACCCTACTTCACTGGTACAAAAACATTATAGCATGAATATAAAGAGGAGAGGAGAGGGAGAGAGGAGAGAGAGCAGATTGAGAGAGGACAGGGAGAGATGTGAGAGAGGAGAGGAGAGGGAGAGAGGTGAGAGAAGAGGGAGAGGAGAGATGGAGATGGAGAGAGGAAAGAGAGAGGAGAGTTGGAGAGAGGAGAGGGAGAGAGGAGAGAGGAGAGAGGAGAGGGAGAGACGTGAGAGAAGAGGGAGAGGAGAGATAGAGATGGAGAGAGGAGAGGTGGAGAGAGGAGAGAGGAGAGGGAGAGACGTGAGAGAAGAGGGAGAGGAGAGATAGAGATGGAGAGAGGAGAGAGAGGAGAGGTGGAGAGAGGAGAGGGAGAGAGAAGATAGGAGAGGGAAAGAGGTGAGAGAAGAGGGAGAGGAGAGATAGAGAGATGGAGAGAGGAGAGGTGGAGAGAGGAGGGAGAGAGGTGAGAGAAGAGGGAGAGGAGAGATAGAGAGATGGAGAGAGGAGAGAGAAGAGAGATGGAGAGAGAGAGGAGAGATAGAGAGAGGAGAGAGGGAGGAGAGAGGAGAGAGGAAAGAACCTACAGAGAGAGGGGTGAGAGAAGATGGGGGATACAGAGGAAAGAGCGACAGAGAAGAGAGAAGGCATAACAGGGGAAAGGGAGGACAGGAAAGAGTGAAGAGAGGAGGACAGGAAAGAGAGAAGAGAGGAGGACAGGAAAGAGAGAAGAGAATGTATAACAGGGGAAAAGGGAGGAGAAAAAGGAGAGAGAAAAGGACTACTTAGAAGAGAGATCTATATATTTATATAAAAATCCATATTTCATGAAATATATAGTGATGTGGGGGCTGTGTCCCTGGATGGTAATTATTTCCTGGCTGTTGGAGGCTCTGAAAGCCTCCTGGGGGCAGGTGGCTCTTTGTGTGTACACAGCTGAGACCGGCTAATTAAATGAGGCTGCTTTCTAAGAGCAGGGCCAGGGTGAGACGTGTCAGCAGGCAGAGCTCTAGACATGCTGACAGGAGTCAGTCCTCGCCACGCCAGGGGAGTACAGCCGTTGTCGTGGCGGCACGACGGTATATAAACACCACAGCAGTGTGGCTGCACAGGGTATATAAACACCACAGCAGTGTGGCTGCACAGGGTATATAAACACCACAGCAGTGTGGCTGCACAGGGTATATAAACACCACAGCAGTGTGGCTGCACAGGGTATATAAACACCACAGCAGTGTGGCTGCACAGGGTATATAGACACCACAGCAGTGTGGCTGCACAGGGTATATAAACACCACAGCAGTGTGGCTGCACAGGGTATATAAACACCACAGCAGTGTGGCTGCACAGGGTATATAAACACCACAGCAGTGTGGCAGCACAGGGTATATAAACACCACAGCAGTGTGGCAGCACAGGGTATATAAACACCACAGCAGTGTGGCTGCACAGGGTATATAAACACCACAGCAGTGTGGCTGCACAGGGTATATAAACACCACAGCAGTGTGGCAGCACAGGGTATATAAACACCACAGCAGTGTGGCTGCACAGGGTATATAAACACCACAGCAGTGTGGCAGCACAGGGTATATAAACACCACAGCAGTGTGGCAGCACAGGGTATATAAACACCACAGCAGTGTGGCAGCACAGGGAATATAAACACCACAGCAGTGTGGCAGCACAGGGTATATAAACACCACAGCAGTGTGGCAGCACAGGGTATATAAACACCACAGCAGTGTGGCTGCACAGGGTATATAAACACCACAGCAGTGTGGCTGCACAGGGTATATAAACACCACAGCAGTGTGGCTGCACAGGGTATATAAACACCACAGCAGTGTGGCTGCACAGGGTATATAAACACCACAGCAGTGTGGCTGCACAGGGTATATAAACACCACAGCAGTGTGGCAGCACAGGGTATATAAACACCACAGCAGTGTGGCTGCACAGGGTATATAAACACCACAGCAGTGTGGCAGCACAGGGTATATAAACACCACAGCAGTGTGGCTGCACAGAGTATATAAACACCACAGCAGTGTGGCAGCACAGGGTATATAAACACCACAGCAGTGTGGCTGCACAGAGTATATAAACACCACAGCAGTGTGGCAGCACAGGGTATATAAACACCACAGCAGTGTGGCTGCACAGGGTATATAAACACCACAGCAGTGTGGCAGCACAGGGTATATAAACACCACAGCAGTGTGGCTGCACAGGGTATATAAACACCACAGCAGTGTGGCAGCACAGGGTATATAAACACCACAGATGGGCGGGGCAGAGGGGTTTACAAGCAGTTCCTTTTTATGTTCAGCGGAAGTGTTGGGAGGTGTGAGAAAGATGAGACTGGGCAAGCCAAAAATCAGGCCATCTGACAGCAGGCTTCACCACCAACCCTGCACTTTCCACACACACCAACCCTGCACATCACCCACAACACACCAACCTGCACTTCTCTTCCACACCAACCAACCCTGCCACTGCTCCACAACACCAACCCTGCACTCGTCCACACACACCAAACACCCTGCACTCTCCACACACACCAACACAACATACACATCTCCAACCACACCAACCCTGCACTCTCCACACACACCAACCCTGCACTCTCCACACACACCAACCCTGAACCCTCTCCACACACACCAACCCTGCACTCTCCACACACACTAACCCTGCACTCTCCACACACACACAAACAAACCCTGCACTCTCCCCACACACCAACCCTGCACTCTCCACACACACTAACCCTGCACTCTCCACACACACCAACCCTGCACTCTCCACACACACCAACCCTGCACTCTCCACACACCAACCCTGCACTCTCCACACACACCAACCCTGCACTCTCCACACACACCAACCCTGCAACTCTCCACACCCACCACCAAACCTGGCACTTTCCACACCACACCAACCCTGCACTCCACACACACACTAACCCTGCACTCTCCACACACCAACCCTGCACTCTCCACACACACCAACCCTGCTCTCTCCACACACACACCAACTGCACTCTCCACACACACCAACCCTGGCACTCTCCACACACACCAACCCTGCACTCTCCACTCTCCACACACCAACTCTGCACTCTCCACACACACTAACCCTGCACTCTCCACACACACCAACCCTGCACTCTCCACTCTCCACACACACCAACCCTGAACCCTCTCCACACACCAACCCTGCACTCTCCACACACACCAACCCTGCACTCTCCACACACACCAACCCTGCACTCTCCACACACACCAACCCTGCACTCTCCACACACACTAACCCTGCACTCTCCACACACACCAACCCTGCACTTTCCACACACACCAACCCTGCACTCTCCACACACACCAACCCTGCACTCTCCACTCTCCACACACACCAACCCTGCACTCTCCACTCTCCACACACACCAACCCTACACCCACACACATCCTAACCTGCACGTCTGCACACACACCCCCTCACCCTCTCCACCCACACACCTGAACCCTCTCCACACACACCAACCCTGCACTCTCCACACACACTAACCCTGCACTCTCCACACACACCAACCCTCCACTCTCCACACACACCAACCCTGAACCCTCTCCACACACACCAACCCTGCACTCTCCACACACACCAACCCTGCACTCTCCACACACACCAACCCTGCACTCTACACAACAACCTATAAACACTAACCCAACAACCTGTGCCTTTTTACCCAGGCAGTTCTTACACAAACTTTGAGCACACAACACAGAACACTCATTCACTTTCTCTGCACAAACAGACTTCAACACAGCTCCACACAGGAACATAACGTGTAATTCTTTGAGAGACTGTGTTTATCTGAAATGGACAACATTCATGTACACTCAGAATGAAACCAACCTCTAGGTTCTTGAAGTCCACACACCAGGTGAAATGAATATGAGGCAGTGATTCAGTGTTTAGACAATAGCATGCTGCTCACAGCTGCTGCAAGGCCAGAGAAGAGGGGGTTCGAATGAAGAGCCCCTTTTCCTGAGAGGCCATGAAAGCTACTCTCACAATGAAGGATCACTTCAAAAGAACTTGTCAACAAAGGCAAGCCCATTTCAATCTGCCAGGCGCATAGATAATCAGCTAAAAATAAACATCTCCTCTGCATCTCTCATTCAAACAGCGCCCACGGATGAAGGGGGGGCACAGGCAGCAACATTTCTCCATCAAAATAAAATATTTATGGAGGAAAATAAATGTCAAATGAGATCTAATTTGGTGAGGAGCCTAGCGAACGGTCTGTCAGACTGCAGGCTGTATATAGCAGCATCTTCAGCTGCCACACCCAGACCTGCCTACCAGTGTTTATGCCTTCATATCAAAAGGTCAGCTGTAATAGCTGCTAAATGCCTAGTGAACCAGCTGTGAGTCACGGAGAAAGCTCAATAGCAACACAGGGAGGTCTAATCCTAGTCCTAACCCTGACTCTAACCACTCAACAAGCTTGTGTTCTTCTTAGGAACTTGGAGAAATAACATTCAAACAAATACATATGTAAAGCTTATTTGTGGAACTGATGGCCAAAGAACATCAGTATTATTAACAGTATTATTCATTACACTACGACACTCCTCCATAATTACACAGATCCATTTATCACACCACAACACACTTTTCCATAATTACACAACGATATTCATGACACCACCACACACTACTCCATAACTACATAGTATGATTCATTACACTACTACACACTATTCCATAACTACATTCCATCATACACCAGTACTAGTGCTAGGCTACAAAGTCCTTGCTGTACTGACCTGCTCCATTCCAGGCCCCAGGACCCAAGACCCAGGACTAGGCCCCAGCTCCCAGGTCCCAGGACTCAGGACCCAGGCCCCAGCTCCCAGGCCCCAGGCCCCAGGACTCAGGACCCAGGCCCCAGCTCCCAGGTCCCAGGCCCCAGGACTCAGGTTCCAGCTCCCAGGTCCCAGGCCCCAGGACTCAGGTCCCAGCTCCCAGGTCCCAGGCCCCAGGCCCCAGGACTCAGGACCCAGGCCCCAGCTCCCAGGCCCCTATAGAAAGTAGTCTGTGGGGCTGTAGTAGAGGCGTCTAAAGACCTCCAGGCGTGTGTAGTTGCGCAGAACCCAGGCTTGCAGGGGGCTGTCATTACAGGACTCCACCGTGGGGCCATAGCTGCCATCCTCTAGCCGGCTGATGGTCAGACATGACTGGGTGATGATGTGGAGAAACGTGTGCTTCTGCACGACAGTGGAGGAGAAAGAGAGATAGAGAGAAAGAAAGACAGACAGAGATGTTGTGAGTGTGAGATGGAGAGATAGAGATATTGGTGTGAGGGTGGGAGAAAGAAAGATGTTGGGTGAGAGAGATTGAAATAGAGATAGATGGATATTGGGAGGGATTGTACACTAGCAGATGGCGTACTCTACCTGGAACACAACAATTGCTATGACCTACACATGCCTCTCACTATTAAACAATCATTCACCATGTTGGTTTGGTTCACCTGCCCTAAAATGACTTAATGCAACCAGTGAACGAATCCTCGCTCTAAGAGAATGTGGTGCCACTGATGTTAGTGAAGTACTACCGATTTTAGCATGCTACTGATGTTAGCCTAGTGCTACTGATGTTAGTGAGATGCTGATGTTAGCATAGTGCCACTGATGTTAGCGTGGTGCTGTTGATGTTTTAGCGTGGTGCTGCTGATGTTAGCGAAGTGCTACTGATGTTAGCATGCTACTGATGTTAGCGTGATGCTGCGGATATTAGTGAGCTGCTGATGTTAGCATAGTGCCACTGATGTTAGCTTTCTGCTGATGTTAGCCTAGTGCTACTGGTGTTAAGTGTGCTACTGATGCTAGTGTAGTGCTGCTGATGTTAGAGTAGCGCTGATGATGTTAGGGAGAGGTTTGCAGAAAGGATGACTGCTATCCTGCAGTGTTCTGACTGGATGAAGGTAACAATGGTTAGAGGAGAGCTGACATGAGCAGCCGAGCAGGACAGGTGGAGATGCCATCTGGCCACTCAATGACGGCATGATCAGATTGTCACATGAAATGACAATAGGACTGAAGTAATCCAGACATTAGCAGGACGTTCGCTAGTCACTGTGCTTCTAAAAGCAGCCTCCTGGTGACAGCCCTGGCTGTCCCCATGCGTAGACTGTCAGGGACACGGCTACTCTCATGAATTATTCAAATCCTCATATTAAACATGAACCCAGAGTAGAAAGTGTGATACCTGCAAGTCTCCCAGAGGTTTGTGTGAAGCTAGCTACACCTGAGAGAGCCTCAGGACATCTCAGAGCTGGCAAGAGAGATCTCCATCACTGAAAGACTGACACCATTCACAGAGCACACACGCCACACACACGCAGCATACACACACACACACACAATACATAACACACACACATACACATGCACACAAAGCAGGATGTCTGAACATGGAAGACTGACCCTGTTCTGTGTGCGAGTGCTGAGCGCTGAGGTTACTGAAACGGATTGCTCTGGGTTACACAACACTGCACCTTTTCCCTCCGTACAGGAGGGGTGCGGTTTGTTCAGTCGGGGCTTTCTGACAGAGTGAGGCTCCAACACAAGAGCTAGCTGACATCCAGCCACCTCCTCCACAACCACCTGCTAACAGAACTGAGTCTGGGACTTGGGGTATTCATGATCGGTTATGAATCACAGACATCTAATATCTCATCTACGAAACCTAATGTAGCATTCTCACAAGACCTTATCTGGTCTTCCTTGGTCTGCTATGGACCTGAGAGGGTTCATGTTGCATCGTCCAAGACAACAACTCATTTCTTCCTAAACCAGAAGACTGTGAGCCACGGGTCTACAGAGAGTTGTGTTTGAAAGCACACGCACAGACAACCTTCACTAAAGGCAGGAGACTTCACACAGTAACAGAGAGGAGAGACTGAACTCACAGTTACTAAGCCACACATGACATAACACTACAAACACAAGACTCATAAGTGGTCTACAGCATGTTCAGGATCACCTGCTTCAAGTTCTTACCTCAAAATCATATTCCCACTTGCCAACATACTACATGAGAGGAGAGAATTTTTACCATGAGAAGTTATGTGGGTTTTCTGCTGCAGGGTAGAGTACAGTCCGTCTGAGAAGAGTGTGATACGTAATCAAAACCTATCTCTGACATACAGTGCCATCTGCTGGGCTAAACCAATCACATGATTTCTGCAGACAGCTCGACCAATAGGTGTGCCACTCCACAGACCCAGCAGGCCAAGAAAGTGGATCATTATCACATCATCATAATGTTTGGTTCTCTCACCTTCATGGGTCTGTGGATAAGATGTACTGGCTCACTTTACACTCTGAAAGGAGGTTCATTTATGTCCAGTAATAATAACTCGCAGCAGGTAATTGTATCCAAAGCAATACACAAATATTGAGTGTATTAAGGTATGCCATTCGTCAACATTGCGTTTGTTTGTACAGTGTATGGTTGTGATGCAGGATGTGAATGCAGACACTGAGAACAGAGAGGGCTGGTCTGTCCTGTGGAAATACCTCAGCATCATATTCAAACATCTGGTTGCCCTTCATGTGGTGACACTTTAGCATGACCACTGGTCCGTTTAGGCGGGAAACATCCAGACACAGGTCATCTGTACGGATCTCCTTATCAGCTGTGTAGGAGAACACCTGCAACCCAAACAAAGGAATAATTTAAATTGGATGTCTGAACACGGAAGGCTTATTGGAATAATTTGGAATTGGAATATCAGATTGTCACATGAAATTGGAATCATTGCATTTACTTTGAGATACTTTTTATTTTCTTACATTCCATGCCAGTAGGTACAGTTATTACAGCACTGTAAGGGTGTAGGGGTATTAACTTTAGTCATGATCCTTACCTGGTTTCCCCCCATCCCATGGCAGTTGAAGAAACCGACCTTCTCGTTCTCCTTCCGTCCCATGTTGTCCACACACTGATTGGTTTCCACGTTCCTAATCTGGAGGACAGAGAACAGTTCCAGGGTCCTCTCTTTCCACCCCTCAAGACACGTGGCAAATGAGATTGTCCTTAGTTCCTCCTGCCTTTAACCTCATCCTAATCCTTTAGCCTTTTATCCTAATCCTACCTGTAACTGTAATCCTAATCCTGCCTGTAACCCTAATCCTGCCGGTAACCCTAATCCCCCTGCCTTTAACCCTAATCCTGCCTGTAATCATAATCCTGCCTGTAAACCTAATCCTGCCTGTAACCCTAATCCCCCTGCCTGTAACCCTAATCCTAATCCTGCCTTTAACCCTAATCCTGCTTGTAACCCTAATCCTGCCTGTAACCCTAATCCTGCCTGTAACCCTAATCCCCCTGCCCTTAACCCTAATCCTGCCTGTAACCCTAACCCCCTGCCTGTAACCCTAATCCTAATCCTGCCTTTAACCCTAATTCCCCTGCCTTTAGCCTTATTTTTTTACTGAGTCTCCTACACAGATGTATGACAAAATCGCATCTTTACAATCCCATGAAACATCATCTGAGCTCGTTACGTTCCACTTCAGCAGATCAGCCTGATGATGCAACTCCAAATCAGAGGTCTGATTACAGGATGCAAATTATTGCATAAATGAAAGTACGTGTGAAGCATACCCCAAATATTTAATGATTTTACAATTCAATGGGCCATCTAATGCCTAATCTGCCTGGCGTAGCACAAGGCTGGGTCATCTTCGCTACATTGTGAAACTGGCTTACTAAGGGAACTATTGGAAAGGAATGGTGTCATTCATAAATGATGTAAAGCCTAATGGCTTCAGCAGTATAACATTTGCATCGTGGTGGGAGTCTATCAACTGGTAGGGGGAGAGGGAGGAGAGACAGGAAGAAATAGGGCAAAAAGAGGACAGATGGAAGGATGAGGGAGGAGGGAAGAAAATGCAGAGGGAGAGGAAAAAAAGGTTGAAGATAAGGAAAATGGGAGGGGAGAGAGGAGGTGGTGGAGAAGGGGAGGGAGCAGGGGAGAGGAAGAACAGGAAGGGGAGAGAAGATGAGAGAAAGAAAAGGACAGCGAGAGAAGAAGGAAAAAAGTAGGGAGAAGGTAATACAAGAGAACAAGGGGAGATGAGGATGAGGGAGTGTGCAGACTGTCAGTGCTGCAGACTGTCAATGCTGCAGACTGTCAGTGATGCAGACTGTCAGTGCTGCAGACTGTCAGTGCTGCAGACTGTCAATGCTGCAGACTGTCAGTGATGCAGACTGTCAGTGCTGCAGACTGTCAATGCTGCAGACTGTCAGTGCTGCAGACTGTCAGTGCTGCAGACTGTCAATGCTGCAGACTGTCAGTGCTGCAGACTGTCAGTGATGCAGACTGTCACTGCTGCAGACTGTCAGTGATGCAGACTGTCAGTGCTGCAAACTGTCAGTGATGCAAATGGTCAGTGATGCAGACTGTCACTGCTGCAGACTGTCAAAGCTGCAGACTGTCAATGCTGCAGACTGTCAGTGCTGCAAACTGTCAGTGATGCAAATGGTCAGTGATGCAAATGGTCAGTGATGCAGACTGTCAATGCTGCAGACTCTCAGTGCTGCAGACTGTCAATGCTGCAGACTGTCAATGCTGCAGACTGTCAGTGATGCAGACTGTCAGTGCTGCAGACTGTCAATGCTGCAGACTGTCAGTGATGCAGACTGTCACTGCTGCAGACTGTCACTGCTGCAGACTGTCAGTGATGCAGACTGTCAGTGTTGCAGACTGTCAGTGATGCAGACTGTTAGTGATGCAGACTGTCAGTGATGCAGACTGTCAGTGATGCAGACTGTCAGTGATGCAGATTGTCACTGCTGCAGATTGTCAGTGTTGCAGTTGAAACAGCTCTTTGCTGCAGTACATTCTGTACTGCACAGGCAGGCTGTACAAATCCTGGAGCCTCAGCAGAATTGGACTGGGGGATTACACCTTCATCTTAGCTCCAGTTCCCAGGACCTCTCACACTGCGATAGATGGCTATTATTCCTCATCCAGAGGGCATCATATTATTCTGAAGAGGGCAGAGCCTTCTATTAAACAAGCATGGAGCACTGTCATGGCTACTGACTCACTGCTCAGTAACTATCTAAACTTATCTCTGTTTGGTGATAACCTTACTTGATATCTGTACACTGACACAATAGTGAACAACTATTACTACTAGTACTACTAGTAAACTTAGATTTCAGGCAAAGATAGTCTCTGTGAGATTTAAATTCCTGCTAAAAATCTCCCTCTTTTGCCATTCAGAAAGCAGTGGAAAATATGTTTCAGTTGTGAATGACGTGTGCGTATGTCTATGTGTGTATCTAGTAAGAGAGGGAGTCTTACTTCACCCAGTGAATAGTATCTGCGTGGGATCTGAGAGTCCGGGTAGATGTGCTCCAGGTACCAGGAGAAGGGCCTGCACTTCAGCGCCTCTCGCAGGGCCTTGCGAGAAGACACGTCGCCGTAGTCCACCCTCACCACACCTGCAGGGGGCGACAGAGACACCTGGTACTCTGCACTGCATTGACGAATTCATACATGAGATTATGAGTTCACAGAAACCATGGCAGCACTGGACATAATTCTTTATCTGGTCCAATCAGAGATGAGTTTGAGATGTTTTCTTTAGATTTTCTCTATTCCCCTTCAGTCTTATTGGGGTGTCCTCTAACTATACCCCAGTGTCCTCTCTCCTCTGGGGGGCTAGGACTACCCCAGCACCTCAATCAAACCCTGGAAGAGGAGGAGATCTGCACCACCCAGAATGACCACTAGGGGGACACTCCACATAAGTATGCCTCAGTCATACCATGGGCAATGCCCTTCTTCAATGCTAAGGGGCTTCACAATAACTTTTAGATTAAAATGTGCAAAGGTGCAAAGCTTGAAATGTCATTCTACCTCAGCATATCACAAAGATTGATTTTCCATTTAATCATATTTCACTTTTTTATTTTACTGAATGATAAGAAGTCAAATCCCAGCTCTGAGGCAACAGTGTGCTGTTGTCACCAATACTTAGAAAATGCTACTATTTCATAAACAACATCACTCATCTCCTTAGTAGCATAGATGCGCACAAATCAAGTAATCAAGTCAGAAAGGGCGTGGTGATGCTGAGCGATGCCTGTGTGGGTGTTCAGGTGTCAAGGTGTCACGCTACAGTAGGAGACAGGTAGGCTACAGGTAGGCTGTCTCTCTGTTCCTTATGTCCCTCTGTCTCTCTGTTCCCTCTCTCTCTCTGTTCCCGCTCTCTCTCTGTTCCCTCTGTCTCCTCTATCTCCTCCCTCCCCCTCTACCTCACTCCCACCTCCCCTCCATCCCCTCCACCTCTCTCTCTCTCTGTCTCTGCTCTCTCTCTGTTCCCTTGTCTCTCTGTGTCTCCTCCTGTCTCTCTCTGTGTCTCTGTCTTCTCTCTGTTCCCTTCTGTCTCTCTCTGTTCGCGTCTGTCTCTCTCTGTTCCTCTGTCTCTCTGTTTCCTCTGGTCTATCTTGTTCCTCCTGCTCTTTCTCTCGCCGTCTCTCTCTCTGTTCCCCCTGTCTCTCTGTTCCCCCACCTGTCTCTCTGTTCCTCTTGTCCTGTCTGTTTCCCGCCTGTCTCTCTGTTCCCTGTCTCTCTGTCTCTGTCTCTCTGTTCCCTCCGTCTGTCTTCTGTTTACCTCTCTCTCTCTGGTTTCTCTGTCTTCTGTTCCTCTGTTTTCTGTTCCTCTGTCTCTCTCTGTTCCCTCTGTCTCTCTCTGGTCTCTCGTTGTCTCTCTTGTTTTCTCTCTCTCTGTTCCCTCTCTCTCGTCTGTTCCCGTCTGTCTCTCTGTTCCCTCTTGTCTCTCTCTGTTCCTCTGTCTCATCCTGTTCCATCTGTCTCTCTGTTCCCCTACTCGTCTCTCTCTGTTCCCGCGTCTGTCTCCTCTGTTTCTCTCCCTCTCTGTTCCTCTGCTCTCTCTCTGTTCGCTCTGTCTCTCTGTTTCCCTCTCTCTCTCTGTTTCTCTGTCTCTCTGTTCCCTCTCCCTGTCATTTCCTCTTTCTCTCTGTTCCTCTGTCTCTCATGTTTACCGTCTCCGTCTTCTGATATCCCCTCTCTCTTCTTCTGTTCCCCTGGTCTCTCTGTTCCGCCTCTCTTCTTCCCTCTTTTCTCTTTTCTTCCCTCTCTCTGTTCCCTGTCTCTCTGTTCCTCTGTCTCTTGATCTCTTCTTCTCTGTTCCCTCTCTCTCTTGTTTCCTCTCTCTCTGCTGTTCCTTTCTCTCTCTGCTGTTCTCGTCTCCCGTCTCTCTGTTCCCTCTCTCTCTCTTCTGTTCCCTCTCTCTCTGCTTCGTCCCCTCATCTCTCTGTGTGTTCCCTCTGTTCCTCTGTTCCTCTCTGTTCCTCCTTCTCCTCTTCTGTCTCTGTATCTCTCTCTGTTTCCCTCTCTCGTTGTTTCTCTCTCTCTCTCTGTTCCCTCTCTCTCTGTTCTCCCTCTCTCTCTGTGTTCCCTCTGTCTCTCTCTGTCTCTCTCTGTTCCCTCTGTCTCTCTGTCTCCATGTATCTCTCTCTGTTCCCTCTCTCTCTGTTCTCTCTCTCTCTCTGTTCCCTCTCTCTCTCTGTTCCCTCTCTCTCTCTGTTCCCTCTCTCTCTCTGTTCCCTCTGTCTCTCTGTTCCCTCTGTCTCTCTGTTCCCTCTGTCTCTCTGTTCCCTCTCTCTCTCTGTTCCCTCTCTCTCTCTCTCTCTCTCTCTGTTCCCTCTGTCTCTCTGTTCCCTCTGTCTCTCTGTCTCCATGTCTCTCTCAGTGGGGTCTAAAGGTGAAAGCCGCTGCGCTCATCTGAACAGCCTTTTGAAGGCAGAGATGCCAGTGGAGGTCCAGCTATGGTTCACTTCACTCGATAGCACAGGGGTTCGTCTGAATGGTAATCCCATTACTTAATTCATGCGACATAGCTGGCAGATGGACGGTGGATTATCAGTGGTGTGTATTTGTTGAGTTATAAAAGACAGATGGGGTGGAGCATGGGCAGGGAGGGGCAGGGAGGGTTCAGTGATTGAGAAAACTACCAGAGATCCTCAGATGGATGTCACAGGATGCATTCAAGATGGTCGTTGAATTAAATATTCCGAGAACGCGAAAGCATGAGCGGGTGGTGGGGGGCAGGGGAGTGGTGGCAATGATGAATACAGACACTGTTTGGAGATACATTCTAGTGCCCAGTGAACCCAACACTAAACGGGGGCGATACCTGGTGAGATGATGTAGAAGAAGTCTTTGAAGTCGTCCATCCAGACCTCGGCCAGACGGCGGTTGTTCTTGTTGATAACCTGACCCGTTCCTCCTGGGAAGCTGTAGGGCGTGGCCTTGCGGAAAACATGACCCACGTGGGAGCATGTTATGATCTCCAGAGAACCTCCACACTGCCAGATCTGTACACCAGCGGTGTCACCACACACACACACACGCACACACGCACGCACACACACAGGAACCAACACACAAATTAACAAACACATCCTCGGAAACACATACAGGAATACACACATACCTCTCTTGGATATATACACACAGGAACACACACACATCGATCTCTTGGATACAGACACAGGAACACGCAAATACACACTATCACTTCCCTTAAGTTCTTTCTCAGGTCAGTGTTCTCAGTCACTCACCCTGAAAGACATTTCCAAGTTCTCCCCTCCCCAGATGTCCATACCAGGGTCGTATGTTCCAATCTCTTCAAAGTAGCTTCGGTCGATAGAGAACAGGCCCCCTGCCATGGTGGGTGTTCTGGGAGACAAAAACCCCTGAATAACTGATGTCCT
Source organism: Plecoglossus altivelis (assembly GCA_036571765.1). Taxonomy (NCBI): domain Eukaryota; kingdom Metazoa; phylum Chordata; class Actinopteri; order Osmeriformes; family Plecoglossidae; genus Plecoglossus; species Plecoglossus altivelis. The sequence continues at coordinate 19,752,314 of BROE01000022.1, forward strand.
CCAATACGAAACACAAGTAACTAATGTGTGACCAAGATGACAAATCAGGGAAAATAAAAAAAAGCTATTTTCTAATAAGAATGCGGGCAGCCTGTCATGGAAAGCCTGTGTCTGTTCTACACCAGTGTACTGCAGCTCCCAGATCAGCTATACCAGCTGTCTTTATTTGCAGAAAAACAAAACTGCTACACAGATTTACACCAGAACGCTATAGGGAAGACAACATATTTATTTCTATCTTCTAATTAAAGGTGTCATTTTTATAGCCATCACCTTAAGTGAAAAGAGGTGCATAGACGAGTTAAGAGCAGCCATGTCTGAAACTTCTCCATACAACACGTAAATACTTTCAGATGGAATGATAAACGTCTGCTCTATTTGTGTTTAGTCTGATGAGAGGCTCTGTTATCTTTGTCCATACTTGACAGGCAGTATATCTCTCTGTACCTGACAGGCAGTATATCTCTCTGTACCTGACAGGCAGTATATCTCTGTGTACCTGACAGGCAGTATATCTCTCTGTACCTGACAGGCAGTATATCTCTGTGTACCTGACAGGCAGTATATCTCTCTGTACCCGACAGGCAGTATATCTCTCTGTACCTGACAGGCAGTATATCTCTGTGTACCTGACAGGCAGTATATCTCTGTGTACCTGACATGCAGTATATCTCTCTGTACCTGACAGGCAGTATATCTCTCTGTACCTGACAGGCAGTATATCTCTCTGTACCTGACAGGCAGTATATATATCTCTCTCTGTACCTGACAGGCAGTATATCTCTCTCTCTCTCTGTACCTGACAGGCAGTATATCTCTCTCTTTCTGTACCTGACAGGCAGTATATCTCTCTGTACCTGACAGCCAGTATCTCTCTCTCTGTACCTGACAGGCAGTGTTCGGTCTCCCTTGCGTCGGTCCATCTCCCTCTGAGGAACAGGGTACCAGCGGAAGTTCAGCTTCCAGTTGAAGCCTCCGTAGGTCATGTCTGATCCAGCCATGTACTCAAACGTGTCGTCACTGATCACGTCGATGATGGGACACACCACCGCACTCCTGGATACACAGGGGGAAGATACACAGAAACACCGTACACTTCAGATCACTTATGAGTTTACTATCCTGTCCTGCTCCCTAGGTCCTGTCTTTGTCCTTTCATCTTTCCTCTCATTTCATTGTCCCCTACTTGGGATTGACCTCCTCTCCCTGACCAGTATCGTAGTACTTTAGACCATAATGATCCAGTGTTGTAGTATTTTAGACCATAATGATCCAGTATTGTAGTACTTTAGACCATAATGATCCAGTGTTGTAGTACTGTAGACCATAATAGTCCAGTGTTGTAGTACTGTAGACCATAATGATCCAGTGAAGTAGTACTGTAGACCGTGTTGATCTCCAGACCACTTTCTGAAGGTCTCTGTCTTGTCTCAGAATCGACTACCTTTTTACTGTCTTGGTCTTGGTGGTTTAGACTACACTGCTCCCTGATCAACATCACCTGTTGCCTGTAGCCCTAGAGTATACAGGCCTTGTGTCTCTGGCTCTCATTGTTAGTTCATCTTAGCACTTGTTAGTTAGTTCATCTTTTATCCTTCAGTCTTTTTGTGAACCACAGTTAAGGCTTTCATTCTGTTTTTAAACACTATGAGATATGCTTTGGAGTCCACCACCCATTGTCCTTACAGCTGTTATGTAGCTAGCAGTTTGCAAACATTATGCAGCTTGCAGTTGATACATGTTATAGATATTAGTTCAAATACATTACATATAAATAATATGTAAGTGTAGATTTGACATAGACAACTGAGCCAGTGGTTTCCAGAGGAAAGCCATGGTATTATTTTGTAGGACACCACAGTGTAAAAGTAGGAGGAATCTAGTGACGATTCATTCATTTAGCCTCATTCAGCTAAGGATCCTGTAACCAACTGGTCTATTCTACAACAACTGACTGATAGATTTTTAGTCAGATATGATGAAAGATAAAATACAGTTGTTTCCAGGGGATGGCACACAAAGAGATTTGGGGTTAAGACATAGGCCTAAACCAACAATGTTATTATAAATGTTGTGCAACATCTCAACATAAAAAGTACAGATATGCATGATCGGTTTTGTGTTTAGTACAGGGGTTCTCAGTTCCCATTTAACAGGAAGGTAACCAGTGCTTGGAACAGTTCATCTCCTAATCTGAATCCAATAAGAGCTGGCTGTGAGCTCTTCTTCTCCTAAACATACTGGTACTCATCAGTACAGGAGCTGGATCATAAAGGTGTAATGGCTCCGTAATATAATATTCTTTGAAACACAATACTAATTTCTGCCTGGCACCTGAGGCAAAACGGATGAGTGTCTGACCTCCGATAAATGAAATATGGAGCAGAAGATGGAGAGAGAGAGATGGAGAGAGATAGATGGGGGAGGTATTGATCTACAATCTACAACAGCACCCTTTCACAAAAATAGTCTAGTCACTATGGACTAGTAAGTGCAATCACCCCCCCTCCCCCCAAAAAACATTAAATCATGCACTTCTAATGGTAAATCACATCATTAAATCATGCACTTCTAATGGTAAATCACATCATTAAATCATGCACTTCTAATGGTAAATCACATGTATGGTATGTCTAGCCTGTAAGATGACACAGCTGCTGCTGGTCCTGTCCTTCCCCTGTCCTTCCCCCTGTCCTTCCCCCTGTCCTTCCCCCTGTCCCCCTCCCTTGTCCACCTCCCTTGTCCACTTCCCTTGTCCACCTCCCTTGTCCACTTCCCTTGTCCACCTCCCTTGTCCACCTCCCTTGTCTCTGCTCTCCTCCTCCTCCTCCAACAGCTTGCACAAACACAATGTCTTATCAAAGAAAGATGAGGTGAAACAATAAGCTGCTTCTCTCATTACCTTCTACCTCCACTCCTCTCTCTTTTTATCCCCACTCCTCCACCCCTCTCTCTTTTTCTCCCCACTCCTCCTCCCCTCCCTCTCTTTTTCTCCCCTCCTCCCCTCTCTCTATTTTTCTTCCCTCCCAACCTACCATCTCTTTTTCCCCCTTTTCTCCTTCCCTCTCCTCTTTCCCTTCCTTCTCTTCCCTCCTCTCCTTCTTTCTCCTCTTTGCCTATCCTCCATCCCTCTCTCTTTTTCTCCCCTCCCCTCCTATTATCTCTCTCTTTAACTTCCCTCCTCTCTTTCCCTCTCCTCCTTCAAGCAGCAAAGAGGAAATGATGAGCTATTCCTCTCATGTCTTCTACCTCCACGTCCTAACAAGCAGGCTATGTGACTGATGCTGTGAGGAGAACAGGATGTTGCACAGACAGGAGGGAGGGGATTGTCCACAGAGCATGTCCCTCTGACCAGCACTCGCTGGGTTCTAAGCAACATCTGCTACCGTCTCTCCAGGTTGGCAGTAGTCTGGCTTTCTGGGGTCTGCATCTGTGTACAACTGAAAAACCCCTGTGTGGTATTGCAGTGCTTGAAAGGTTTTATACAGACAAAACAGCCAGCATTTGATTCAATTTATTGCTATAGAAACCTTAGAGTCAAGACCTTGGTTCAGAGGTAAATAGACCAAATGCACCCTGGGTGTGTTCCAGTGGCGAGGAACATGTCAGTGGAACCCAGATGTGCAGACAGGAAGCCAAGCCAGCGTGTCCAGTATGTCCATTATATACCACCATACTGCTGTGTATGGTACCTCTGATGTTAACTGTAGCACACTTGATTCTCCTTCAGGATCATTTAACAGAAGAGAATTGATTTTCATTGAAATGAACTGAAGTGAACTGAAATGAAAGGACTGAAATGGAACAGATAATTGAGTGTAATTGAAAGGTTGCAATGACTGACCTCTCCTCCTTGATCCTGGCCAGTAGGGGCTCCAACCAGCCGGTGGTGCACTCACAGTGGGCATCCAGGAAGGTGATGACCTGTCCGCGTGTAGCAGCTGCCCCACGGAGCCGCGCCCTGATCAGCCCTGAGCGCTGCCCCATTCTCAGGACTCGCACCGGCACCTCCAGGGAGCTGACGTAGTCCTCCAGCTTCTGCTTCAGGAAGTCTGGGGAGGAAACATCCAGGACTCAGTGTGGACCTGCAGGTCAAGACTATTCTAGCCCAGTGTGGACCTGCAGGTCAGGACTATTCTAGCCCAGTGTGGACCTGCATGTCAGGACTATTCTAGCCCAGTGTGGACCTGCAGGTCAGGACTATTCTAGCCCAGTGTGGACCTGCAGGTCAGGACTATTCTAGCCCAGTGTGGACCTGCAGGTCAGGACTATTCTAGCCCAGTGTGGACCTGCAGGTCAGGACTATTCTAGCCCAGTGTGGGCGTACAGGTCAGGACTATTCTAGCCCAGTGTGGACCTGCATGTCAGGACTATTCTAGCCCAGTGTGGACCTGCATGTCAGGACTATTCTAGCCCAGTGTGGACCTGCATGTCAGGACTATTCTAGCCCAGTGTGGACCTGCATGTCAGGACTATTCTAGCCCAGTGTGGACCTGCAGGTCAGGACTATTCTAGCCCAGTGTGGACCTGCAGGTCAGGACTATTCTAGCCCAGTGTGGGCGTACAGGCATGAGGAGGCTCAATCCTGATTCAGGTTGGGCTCTGATTTCTGATTGCCCAGGGCTTATCTGAGCCCTCACACACAGCATATACATGTATTCCCTTTGTTGGCATGGATTAAACCTGCCTACAGTCATCACTAACATTTGACGCAGCACATCTGAACTCCCCACCTCTCTCACTGGCGTCGTCCACCAGCAGGATCTCCAGCAGCAGGTGGCGTGGCGAGCGGCTGATGGCACTGTGCACGGTGCGCAGGAGAGTGCTCCACGCCTCGTTATGGAACACTATGACGATGCTGGTAGTGGGGAGGTCATCAGGGTACACTTTCGCTTTGCAGCTGAGCACAGAACAGCAGAGCAGAGAAAGTAGAGCAGAGTAGAAAGTAGAGTAGAAAGTAGAGTAGAAAGTAGAGTAGAAAGTAGAGTAGAAAGTAGAGTAGAAAGTAGAGTAGAAAGTAGAGTAGAAAGTAGAGTAGAAAGTAGAGTAGAAAGTAGAGTAGAAAGTAGAGTAGAAAGTAGAGTAGAAAGTAGAGTAGAAAGTAGAGTAGAAAGTAGAGTAGAAAGTAGAGTAGAGTAGAGCAGAGTAGAGTATAGTAGAGTACAGCAGAGTATAGCTGAGTATAGTAGAGTATAGTATAGTAGAGTAGAGCAGAGTATAGTTGAGTAGAGCAGAGTAGAGTAGAGTCAAAGTAGAAGGTAGAGCAGAGCAGAGTCAAAGTTAGAGTAGAGCAGAGCAGAGTAGAGTAGAGTATAGTAGAGTAGTGTAGTAGAGTATAGTAGAGTGCAGTAGAGTACAGTAAAGTACAGTAGAGTGTAGTACAGTGAGTACTGTACAGTGTAATACAGTACAGTGTAGTACTGTAGAGTACAGTAGAGCATATATATACTAATGTGTAGAGTACAGTATAGTAGAGTACAGCACAGTAGAGTATAGCATAGTAGAGTACAGTATTGTACAGTAGAGTATAACTGCGTAGAGCATTAGAGTAAAGTAGATGAGACTACAGTACACGGTGTTAGAGTAGATGAGAGTAGAGTACACAGTGTTAGAGTAGATGAGAGTACAGTACAGTGTTAGAGTAGATGAGAGTAGAGTACACAGTGTTAGAGTAGATAAGAGTACAGTACACGGTGTTAGGTTAGATGAGAGTACAGTACACGGTGTTAGAGTAGATGAGAGTAGAGTACACAGTGTTAGAGTAGATGAGAGTACAGTACAGTGTTAGAGTAGATGAGAGTAGAGTACACAGTGTTAGAGTAGATGAGAGTAGAGTACACAGTGTTAGAGTAGATGAGAGTACAGTACACAGTGTTAGAGAAGATGAGAGTACAGTACACAGTGTTAGAGAAGATGAGAGTAGAGTACACAGTGGTAGAGAAGATGAGAGTAGAGTACACAGTGGTAGAGTAGATGAGAGTACAGTACACAGTGTTAGAGAAGATGAGAGTAGAGTACACAGTGTTAGAGTAGATGAGAGTAGAGTACACAGTGTTAGAGTAGATGAGAGTAGAGTACACAGTGTTAGAGTAGATGAGAGTAGAGTACACAGTGTTAGAGTAGATGAGAGTACAGTACACAGTGTTAGAGTAGATGAGAGTAGAGTACAGTGTTAGAGTAGATGAGAGTAGAGTACACAGTGTTAGAGTAGATGAGAGTAGAGTACACAGTGTTAGAGTAGATGAGAGTAGAGTACACAGTGTTAGAGTAGATGAGAGTACAGTACAGTGTTAGAGTAGATGAGAGTAGAGTACACAGTGTTAGAGTAGATGAGAGTACAGTACACAGTGTTAGAGAAGATGAGAGTAGAGTACACAGTGATGGAGCAGAGTAGATAAGAGTAGAGAATAGTACCTTAGAGTAGATTGTATCAGTATATTAGAGTAGATTGTATCAGTATATTAGAGTAGATTGTATCAGTATATTAGAGTAGATTGTATCAGTATATTAGAGTAGATTGTATCAGTATATTAGAGTAGATTGTATCAGTATATTAGAGTAGATTGTATCAGTATATTAGAGTAGATTGTATCAGTATATTAGAGTAGATTGTATCAGTATATTAGAGTAGATTGTATCAGTATATTCGAGTAGAGATGAGACCAGTCAAAGTAGATAACAGTAGAATCCAGAGGAGAACAGTAGAGTGAATTGACCAGTAGAGCAAGCAGTGAGGGTGTACGACTGTGTCGTGCTAGTGGACTCATGACAGCATCACACCCACCTGCACACTCCTAGAAATAAACTTCAAGGCTGACAGACCTGTCAGCAGTTCCTCTGCACAGTGGGATGTCTTTGCTAGTCCCCCACCCCCTTTTCCAAGAGTCAGTAACTAAGGAATCCAGGCCTTTTGCCATCAAGTGTAATGCTAAATAAAGGATGAGGTGCATGTCTGGTGTTGGAACAGGAGAGTGGGAGGGAGGAGGTGATGCAGGCAGGGTAGGTTACTGCAGGAAGGGAGGAGGTGAGGGTGGTGTGTGTGGAGCAGGTGTGTATGGTGGTGTGTGTGTGAACCGGGTGTGTATGGTGGTGTGTGTGTAGCAGGTGTGTATGGTGGTGTGTGTGTGTAGCAGGTGTGTATGGTGGTGTGTGTGGATCTGGTGTGTATGGTTGTGTGTGTGTGAACCGGGTGTGTATGGTGGTGTGTGTGTGTAGCAGGTGTGTATGGTGGTGTGTGTGTAGCAGGTGTGTATGGTGGTGTGTGTGTGTGTGTAGCAGGTGTGTATGGTGGTGTGTGTGTAGCAGGTGTGTATGGTGGTGTGTGTGAAGCAGGTGTGTATGGATCTGGTGTGTATGGTGGTGTGTGTGGACCAGGTGTGTATGGGGGTGTGTGTGGAGCAGGTGTGTATGGTGGCGTGTGTGTGTGGAGGAGGTGTGTATGGTTAGGTGTGTATGGTGGTGTGTGTGAAGCAGGTGTGTATGGTGGTGTGTGTGTGGAGCAGGTGTGTATGGTGGTGTGTATGTGGAGCAGGTGTGTATGGTGGTGTGTGTGTGGACCAGGTGTGTATGGTAGTGTGTGTGTGGACCAGGTGTGTATGGTGGTTCGTGTGTGGAGCAGGTGTGTATGGTGGTATGTGTGTGTGGACCAGGTGTGTATGGTGGTGTGTGTGTGTGTGGACCAGGTGTGTATGGTGGTGTGTGTGTGGAGCAGGTGTGTATGGTAGTGTGTGTGTGGACCAGGTGTGTATGGTGGTGTGTGTGTGGACCAGGTGTGTATGGTGGTGTGTGTGTGGAGCAGGTGTATATGGTGGTGTGTGTGTGGAGCAGGTGTGTATGGTGGTGTGTGTGTGGACCAGGTGTGTATGGTAGTGTGTGTGTGGACCAGGTGTGTATGGTGGTGTGTGTGTGGAGCAGGTGTGTATGGTGGTGTGTGTGTGGACCAGGTGTGTATGGTGGTGTGTGTGTGGACCAGGTGTGTATGGTGGTGTGTGTGTGGAGCAGGTGTGTATGGTGGTGTGTGGACCAGGTGTGTATGGTGGTGTGTGTGTGGAGCACTCACCCATCCAGACGCACGTCTGGCAAGCTCCTGTTTAGGGCTATCATGTCACTGGCCATCAGATTGAACTGGTTGACCTTGAAGAGCTCTTTCATTTTCTCCTGGTCATCCTTGGAGATGACCACAGCCTTGCCCATCTCTCCAGGCCCTTCATGCCCTCGTGATATGACAGCTGAAATGAAACCATACAGACAAGGTAAAGTTGATTTTTTACACACAAATACAGTCTGGCATGTATTCCTCTGTGATGTTTCCTGTTACCTAGGAGGTGAAGCTCCCTCACAAACACACTCAACTTCTCAACTCAGCATGGTAAAAATAAAATGGTATTGTATCTATTCATCAAGGTCTAACAAAAAGCCAAGGAACTCAACGAAAACTCAAGATGGGTGAATCATGCTCTATTCTCAGTAGGACACAGAAGACTAAATAGGTTTGAGGCTGAAGTACATGTCTCTTGCATCTCAAGGCGGTGGACACAGATGCAGGGCCCAGAGCCACAACCTGGTAGCTGGACACACAGGTGGACATTTTCATCACAGGGTCCCACTGTCCATGGGACCACGTTTCATCACCATGTCGTGTTATATGATCTGTTGCCTTGAGAAACACCCTACCTACACACAAGCTCCACCACCAGCCTTGTCTAGGGCTGTAGCAGAAAGGATGACGCATAGATGTGCATTCAGCGCACACCGAGTTAACCGATTATGTTACCACTCCTTCCTTCACCCTCTTCTTTGATACTAAATGTAATTATCCAGAGGGTGTGGAGGAAAGGAGTGTGTGAGAGGAAGTGGCTCTCTCCACACACCCTCCCCTTCCTCTACCTCCCCTCTCCACACACCCTCCCCTTCCTCTACCTCCCCTCTCCACACACCCTCCCCTTCCTCTACCTCCCTTCTCCACACTCCCTCCCCTTCCTCTAACTCCCCTCTCCACACACCCTCCCCTTCCTCTACCTCCCTTCTCCACACACCCTTCCCTTCCTCAAATCCTCAGCTCCACAGTCACCGTAGTAACGTTATCCCCTGAAATCAACTCCACATGCCATGTGGCAGTGCTCTGCAGCAACATGGGCAGCCTTTGATTTGTTCAACTGACTTCATTACCTTTACTTCATTAAAAGGCTTAATATCCAGGGACAACTTCAAAAGTAGATATAGATCAAGAAGATGTCCACTTAAGAGATGCTAACACGGGTCCATGCCTAATATTGGACAATATTATCAATACTAATGGCCGATATTAGGCTTTTTCCAAACTATTGGTATCAGCATTCATGATTTCCGATAAATGTATATTTAAAAAATAAAAATAGACAAAACACCCTAAATCATGGTATGAGTATTGGGGTTGCATAGTTTGTCCACCAGAGGGAACTCTACAACGTCCCAGTTGGCAACAATTGGGTTTAGGAAGCAACAAACCCTAGAACCAGCTGATCCAGACAGAGTTGGTGACTGTGAGTCTGTGACTGTGAGATCATCAGTCAAGTGTTTTCATGGTAAGTTAGCAAACTGTCATGAGACATATATTGCTTTAATAACACATTGAAAAACCTCTCTATTTGGTTAAATATATATCAGCCCATATATGGGAATATATATGGGGATTCTTAAATCACCAAACATTTGCATCGATATCAACCTTGAAAGTAATTTGTCGGTCTGGCTCTTGTCTCAAAGGAGGTGATCAGATGACCTGTTGGCATGGCTACAGCAACAGGTAGTCTCTCCTGTGGCCCCATGCAAATCCACTGAGATCATAATGGAAATGTAGGAATGTTTACATAACACATCATAGGAGATATCATAAACACTGGGATTTTATGGAGCTAGATCATAAAGATGTGGCTTTCAGCTGGATAGCCATTTTAAATAACATGCATCAATTCATCTGTAGTCGCAGGCAAATGTTTTTTAAAAGGTCATTATTGACTTGAGGAAGGCCAACCTTGAATCGTTCAACCAATTGTCCAAGTAAGATTGTGGAGTGATAGGAATTCTAATTGATCCCTTCCAGATGGTGTGCTGTGCGGAGAAGCACTCACATGCTGAAATGTAAAGGCCAACTATAATCCACATGCCATACATTACAGCCTGGTGGCAAGCATTCTGCAAGACTCAGAAACAAGTACAGAGCTATAACTGTGGAAAGTTTTGCAACATCGTTCTGTGTCTCTGTGTCTGCAATCAAAACATGTTCAAAACAGAGACCACATTAAGCATGAGGAAAACATTTGTCAACATGGTAATAAAACATTCCTTTAAATGTCACTACAGACCCAGTTGTGGTTGATATATTCCAGCTTTCTGAAAGCAGAACAAAGTGAGTGAACTGGGGGCAGACCGTCACAAGCTAAGCCTTGCTTTTCTGAGCAGAATGGCTACTTAGTCCTCGTTTGACAATTTAATTCCATGAAAAGCTCATTCCATCATGTTCAATAGTCTCAAAATGACTTCAACCTCACATACTTCAGTAGCTTGCACCATTTCAATCCATGAAAATGAGGCATCGTGTCATTGTTTGGCATTATGTTGATGGTAATTGCCATAGAGAACAAGGTCCTCGGTCACGTTCTGCCTTTCAGGTTTCTACCCCATTCTAACCTTAAAAGCAGCTTATAGAGCCTGTTGTAAACCTGATTAGAAGAGGCCATCCTGGGGAAGAGACACCCAGAGGAAGACAGTCATGTGACTCATTAACCCAGCATCCAGCTAACCACGGTCACTCATTCACTACTGAACAGCTTGCAGGAGCCAAGAGGTCAACACATGGGTCTCAAGGATAAGCTCTCCCTCTCTCTCAATTCACTACTACTTACATATACATATATATATATATATATATATATATATATACTGTATATACAAGTAAATCCATCAATAAATGTATGTTTATTCCCATTCACTCCATCCCCCCAGCCCAGCCCTGTGGGTGAGGAGAGTTCTCACCTCTGATCCCCCAGCCCAGCCCTGTGGGTGAGGAGAGTTCTCACCTCTGATCCCCCAGCCCAGCCCTGTGGGTGAGGAGAGTTCTCACCTCTGATCCCCCAGCCCAGCCCTGTGTGTGAGGAGAGTTCTCACCTCTGATCCCCTAGCCCAGCCCTGTGTGTGAGGAGAGTTCTCACCTCTGATCCCCCAGCCCAGCCCTGTGTGTGAGGAGAATTCTCACCTCGGATCCCCCAGCCCAGCCCTGTGTGTGAGGAGAGTTCTCACCTCTGATCCCCCAGCCCAGCCCTGTGTGTGAGGAGAGTTCTCACCTCTGATCCCCCAGCCCAGCCCTGTGTGTGAGGAGAATTCTCACCTCTGATCCCCCAGCCCAGCCCTGTGTGTGAGGAGAATTCTCACCTCGGATCCCCCAGCCCAGCCCTGTGTGTGAGGAGAATTCTCACCTCTGATCCCCCAGCCCAGCCCTGTGTGTGAGGAGAGTTCTCACCTCTGATCCCCCAGCCCAGCCCTGTGTGTGAGGAGAATTCTCACCTCTGATCCCCCAGCCCAGCCCTGTGGGTGAGGAGAATTCTCACCTCTGATCCCCCAGCCCAGCCCTGTGTGTGAGGAGAGTTCTCACCTCTGATCCCCTAGCCCAGCCCTGTGTGTGA
>BROE01000022.1:19768973-19783608 GCA_036571765.1 Plecoglossus altivelis
TAGACTTCCCTCCATTCTGTTCCCTCTCTCACCATCACAGCTCTCAGGATCCACATCCTCACCATCACAGCTCTCAGGATCCACATCCTCACCATCACAGCTCTCAGGATCCACATCCTCACCATCACAGCTCTCAGGATCCACATCCTCACCATCACAGCTCTCAGGATCCACATCCTCACCATCACAGCTCTCAGGATCCACATCCTCACCATCACAGCTCTCAGGATCCACATGCTCACCATCACAGCTCTCGTGCGCCTTCTCACCATCCCATCATACTCGCATGCTCTCCCAGGATCACGTCTCTCACTCTGCGCAGCTCTCTGCGCCTCCCTCATCGCTTCCATCCATCCCAGCTTCTCTCAGAGGCCTCAAAAGACTTGACTGCTACCGACTTCCTCGGCACTTCAGTCAGCTCACATTTTCAGGTGTCTTGATAAGCGACTCCCCATCTTACAGCATCGCCTCACTTCCGAGACAGCGGCCCTTTGCTGTGTGAGTGGATTACCTCATTACTTGCATCTCTCTGCTGCCCTCCGCAATCTCTCTTCACTGCCTCATTCACGTTGCATCTCGTGTTCCTGAGCGTGGCCTTCTCTATAGTTATGCTCTCCGTGGCCTCAGTCTGGTTCAAGACATACCATACTTTCCCTAGTGGGTTTCGCGCCTCTACCTACTATGTTATTCTCCTCTCACGTGACGACTGCGATCATCCTCCATATTGTCATCAGAAAGGAGAGAAACGCAGACAAACACACTTAAAAAATACCAAACTTCATGAAAAACTATAGACTGAATTGTGAGTAGCTTGATTTGGATTAATGCAACAGAATGGGCTTTTCTTGTGTAACACCAGTAGATGTAGAGAGTGTGTCAAAGAGTAGGTGGATACTTTTATCACATTATCTAAAGCAGAAATTCGCGAATTTCATCATTAGAATGCGTAGTGTGTGATTTATGTGTAAATACTGGAGAGGCAGGCGCCACCACAGCTCTAAACTACTGGCTAAAAGCCAAAAACAGTGATAAAATGAACTGTTTTTACATGTAAATCATCCAGTAACACGTGCAGGCGTCTACGTCCATGTCTTCCTTTGTGGGCTACTGTCAGCATGAAAACAATTGGTGAAATTGAGTAGGACTCCGTACTTACCATACTAAGATGATGTGAATAAATGACTCAACGAAGTCTTGCTCGTCAGCAACGTGTTGAATAAGGATTTTGAAACCAATATTAAACCTAATTCACAATTGGAAGTGACATTGGAGAAAAAATCGCTACACACGTAATCCATCGAAGCAAAGTCAAGCCAGGTACTGGTTCGCTCAATTGGGGGGAGCTGTAGCTAAATGAGCCGCATAATTCCACGTCCCTGTGATGATTCCAGTTCGCCTGACACCTATTTACTGTCATTGATGGGCAATCGGTCCGTCTTCGGAATGCAGTCTTCCCAACACCAACCACCGACGCATATTGTCACCGAGTTGTGCTGTCTTTTCATTTTCCTTCACATTGTGTTTGATCTGCGGAGCCAAAATATATGTTGCATGTACACCTGTTCTCGGATAGAATAATGTAACTATAACGGTGGGGGACAAGCGAAATATTCCGGTACAACCTACCGTGAAACGCTGGGATTCAAGCGTCGCTGGACATCTCTTCTGTGGTTGGTTGTAAGTGCTGTCGATCAGAAAATCTGCTGAAGAACCGTGTCTCTGGCGCATGGGAAATGTAGGCGATTTGTTAATAGATGTTAAGTACCACTAACACTCTTCGTTCAAGCAGTCGTCCTATGTCTGCATTTGAAATTAATTAAATTAAGTAATTCGGTTATTTCAGAGTGTCTTTCAATCTTGTCTTCCATCACATCAAACTTAAATCGCCTTCTAATTGAATGAGATATTAACCTAATTACTGTATTACACATAATACTGCATTATCTATACAGTTCTACAGTCTCCATCGCCAAATGTCACTTTATGAGTACGTATTTAAATGAAAGATTTGTAGTTCAAGTTGTACTTCAATAGCTGTGCAACACTGCCATCTGCTGTCTTTTACAACGTGGTTTAGGTGGTCAGTGATGGTCGCGGAGAAGCGATCATGCAGCCTGCAGACATACCTCTAGTCAGACTCTTTACTCTCCGGATCTACAATTTCTTGATCTATTTATACTATTTATTTGACCTATACGAGATGTTCACACACACAAATGAACATGTAATTTTAGCATGAGACACATCTGAGATTCCTGAGCGTTGACCTCGACAGGATGTAGGTGAAAGATCGGAGAGTTCTCACGTTATTACAATAGGCCTGATGTCGATTGCAATTCACGGTTTCAAACTTTTAGGCTGACTGATATCAGGTCTATATTTTTCGAAATATACCAAACACAACGTGTCACCGGCCTCTCCTTTTCGCTGTTCAAAAATAATGCTGGCGGTGGCGCTATTGCTTTGTACTCCTTGTAAAGTCCATGGGGCCAGCGGGCCAACCACTCTCTCCATGGTGAAATGGTTTCACCCAGGTATAACAAGCAAGGGTTGCTATAACACCATATATGCGCGCCGGAGCAGGGAAGAGGGCACTTAGAAACCCCCAGTAATGCGAAGGCAGAGCAAGCTCATACACTGGAAAATAGACAGAGAAACACCTGAGAAAAAGGTGATCAAATCCTCCTCATTTCCACACCCATCTTTTACTTCACTTGTGAGGAATTTCTCGGATTTTGTCTAGTTTTTTCTTTATCGGCTCACATTTTCGGTGACATTTTAAAGTTGAGAAGTGGAGATGAATTCTACCGGATTCAACCAAACGGACAGTGGGCTGTTCAACAAGACAGAGGAGATATTTTGCTGTAACTTTTCGTCGGTGGTGACTGATAACGGCTTTGTGGCTACAGCGCCGGATGAAAGAAGTCTATTTATCATGAGAGTGGTGCAAATAGCGGTGATGTGCGTGTTATCTCTCACAGTGGTGTTTGGCATCTTCTTCCTAGGCTGCAACCTTCTCATCAAATCAGAGGGAATGATCAACTTCTTGGTGACGGACAGAAGACCATCTAAAGAAGTGGAGGCAGTTATTGTAGGGGCATATTGATTAAGACTGTTTTTGCAAAGTTGTCAAAAATCAACTGTCCGTCTGAGCGAACACGCCCGGCGAGGATTTCAGATTTCAACAACAGAAGAGAGGAAAGAAAACGGTCAAGTAATCGCATTCGAACCTTTATCTGTTTTCTGCTTTAATGATTGTCAGTTGTTGAAAACAGGAAAAAAATAAGGTGTTTGGATGAGTCAGGTAGCTTAATTACTTGTTTTTCCTGATATTAATTTTCAGAGGCTGAAATTTAAGAAAAAGCCTAATTTTAACGACATCCGCATCTTCATGGATTGTGTTATTTAAGATCTTTTTCTTTGTAAACGTTACGTATTCACGCACCACTGTACACTGTATAGAGTTCCTGTAGCACATTTGGTCACGCACTAGCTTATTCCCACGATAGTGGCAGATGCCCTTTTTTTACTGCAAAATGCAGTCGTGTATTGAATATTGTGGGGCAGATGAATGTTGAAATTGCACGTTGTATGTGTTTTTGCATACAATATGCAATAGTATTTAAATCAATGTAAACCAATTGTTTCCTAATGAAAATTGTACATTTCAAGAGTGTGTAAATGCATGGGTGGTAGAGATAAAGTAGTATATCTTGTTAATTGGAATACATTAATCCTGTAATTAATTAAACTCTTTTAAATTCAGTACTGGTTTATTTTACAGAGAATTATCATAAATATCAAAGCCCTCAAAATCAACGTATTTTTAACAATACACAGTCTAACACACCTCGTCATTTAAACAGTTGAAGCTTGTGCCAGAATCGTTTAAACCATGTGTTTATATTTCTTGTGCATATTTCATGTTGTAACATTTATATATGATACATATAGTATGTGACTTGTGTTAAATATAATTTGCACGACAGAAAGTAGTGCCTTGCATCACGCAGGCTAACAGACCTGGGTAACCTACCTGTAGCATCATGCAGGCTAACAGACCTGGGTAACCTACCTGTGGCATCTTGCAGGCTAACAGACCTGGGTAACTTACCTGTGGCATCATGCAGAACTGACCTGGGTAATCTACCTGTGGCATCATGCAGGCTAACAGACCTGGGTAACCTACCTGTGGCATCACACAGGCTAACAGACCTAGGTAACCTACCTGTAGCATCATGCAGGCCAACAGACCTGGGTAACTTACCTGTGGCATCATGCAGAACAGACCTGGGTAATCTACCTGTAGCATCATGCAGGCTAACAGACCTGGGTAACTTACCTGTGGCATCATGCAGAACTGACTTGGGTAACCTACCTGTGGCAACCCTCTTACAGGGTCAGCGATCATATTGATCTTGCTGTGACGTAAAGCAACGTGACGTGTTTGTGGCATGTATGGGACTCAGAGGGACATGCAGTGTTTTCATGGGCACATGGGATTCACACTCTGAGTGTGTATCGATCTGCAGACTGCAGGCAGGGCTTTACTCTCATGCCTCAGGGCATGAATGAGATCTATTCATGGGAGTGTTTTTAGAATGGAACTGCATTTTGTTTCAGTCTTTGACACAATTCATAAAGGACTATTAAAAGCACAGCTGCATGTGTGATAAGCCAGTCACATTAGTGATAAAAGTAAGAGGTCAGCCTCCCAACAGTACAGTCATCAGGTTCTCTGTAGGAAATGAACAGTCATAAAGCATCTAGTGTCTGCCTTTGCTTATCCTTTTCATATGTCATGTTTGCGTCCAGTTATTTAGATATTTTATATTCGCCGGGGACGTTCTGCCTGTGGGCATTCAACCATAATGCGTCCTCTTTCCCCTCAGCAGAAGATTCTGCTGTGTTTGGGTCGTCACCTGCCCGCCCATGGGGAGCTGTTTCCTCCAGAAACACTTCATCCTGTCAGCCATGACAGGACTCTGCACAATCTGCTGGAGTCTGATTGGCCACCTGTGCTCCTCATGCAGAGGTAAATTGTCTACTGTCGACTCACTTCCTTCAAAACCCTCCTGTTCACTGGCCTGCTCCAGAGGGCAGGTCAATCTGGTAACTCATCACCGTTTAGTGAATCGCATTTGACAAGACCCTCTGCAATGTTTTGTGACGGATGGTCAGTGTCTGAGCCTGCTGTACCTGTGACTTTATGACCAGCCATCAGTCCAGACTCTGTCTCCCTACTCAGGTTCAGCTGAAAGACTGCAGAGACGACTGTGAGAACATCAGCTCTTGTTTGTTCTCCAGTCGTCAAAATCCCCCAAAGAAAGGGTTATTTATTTGAGTGTAAATGTTACTTAGGATGGTACATCTGGTCATTTAGGTGTTGCATCAGCAAACGAACTGAAACCCTCTGAGTCAGACACATTGAACAGCCACCACAGCTGTCACTTAAGAATGCACTGCACCTGGGTGAAGAGATTCATCACTTGAAAGTAGCTGAGGAGGTTTAGATATCACAGGTGTCCCTAATAGAACTCTCTCATCCACATTGCAGTAGGTTGGCCAAATCAAATGCACACAAAGTATTTGTAACAAGTGAAATGCCAGAAAAGTCTTGAACATGGAAACATGGCCAAACTGGACAATGTCATGTTCCACTGTCCGTGAGGGTGCACCAGGAGGAAGTCCCTTTTACAGATGCATGACCTGCACCTGTGCAGATGTGCGTGGTTGCATTACCCTGAAGAAGTTAGTGACTGGAGTAGACAGCTGGTAGGGAACTGACCTTAAAGGTTGGTTGGCTGAATGTGTTATATTATTCACACATGAAAATATTTTTTATTTGGCCAGCAGACTCTTTTCACCATTGAATTACAGTCGGTGTTCAGTTCAGTCAGTTCAGTTAACTATCTAGAGAGAGAGAGAGAGAAAGAGAGAGGTGAGAGATGGAGAGAGGAGAGAGAGAGGAGAGATAGAGAGAGGAGAGAGGAGAGAGAGAGAGAGAGAGGAGAGGAGAGAGATGGCATGTGAGGGAGTGAGATGGAGAGAATGAGAGGGAGAGCAAGAGAGAGAGAGAGTAAGAGAAGGCAGATGAGAGGAGAGGAGGGAGAGTGGAGGGAGGCGAGGAGGAGAGAGGAGAGGAGGATGGGAGAGAGGGGACCGTATTGAGGGTGGCGGAGAGTGAGAGAGAGCAGGGAGAGAGTGGGGAGCTCCGAGGGAAGATGGGATGGATGAAGGGAGGAGGAGAGAGAGAGGGAGAGGGGGAGAGAGGAGAGAGAAGACGGAGAGTGAAAGAGAGAAGAGAGAGAGGCTGAGAGAGAGACGAGGAGGAGAGAGAGGGAGAGAGGATTGGGAGATGAGAGGGAGAGAGAGAGATGGAGCAGAGAGGGAGGAGGAGAGATGAGAGAGCGGAGAGAGAGGGAGAAGGAGGAGGAGGAGGCGAGTGAGAGGAGAGAGAGGAGACGGAGAGGAGAGAGCGGATGAGAGAGAGAAGGAGAGAGAGGAGAGAGGAGAGACCGAGAAGAGATGAGAGTGGAGAGAGTAGAAGGAGAGAGGGAGAGAGAGGAAGAGAGAGAGAGAAGGAGGGAGAGAGAGGAGATGAGAGAGAGAGAGGAGGGAGAGCAAGAGAGAGAGAGTATGTGCGAAGGAGATGGAGAGAGAGAGGGAGAGAGGGCGATGGAGCAGAGAGAGAGGGGAGCGAGGAGAGAGAGAGAGGAGAGGAAGGAGCGCGGGGACAGAGATGAGAGGATGGAGCAGAGAGAGGAGAGAGATTGAGAGGAGCGATGGGGGAGAGAGAGAGAGGACGAGATGAGGAGAGAGAGAGGGGAAGGGAGGGAGGAGTGGAGATGGAGGAGAGAGATGGGGAGGGAGAGAGAGAGGATGGAGAGAGAGAGTTGACGTTTGGAGAGGAGAGGCAGGCGGGAGGGAGAGGAGAGTATGGAGAGAAGAGAGAGAGGGAGAGAGGAGAGAGAGAGGAGAGAGAGAGAGAGGGAGCGAGAGAGGAGAGATGCGGAGGAGAGAGGAAGAAGCGATGAGAAGAGAGGAGAGAGAGAGAGGAGAGAGAGGAGAGATGGAGAGTTCAGTAATTATGCTCCACTTTTAAAGCTTTACTTATGGCTATTCTAGAGCAGTGAATTATTTTGAATTATTTTAAGTGAAATCTCTCCAAGGGCAGACTGCAGATCAGTCCTATTTCTACCGATCTGTGACAGGGTGTGTACACATGAACATCACACTGAATAGCTAATCAGTCAACAGGCTGGTACTGGTATCCCATTTTTAGCCCCTTTACAGGGTTAGGGTTGCCCTTAACAACCCAAACTGGGAAGAAAAGTTGGATGTCTTGGGTCTCCAATTCAGTTTTACGTTTAAACACAGATAATAACCATGTTCCCCTGAGGGCATTGTGTTGTTGCACTGGCTGTAGTTTGGGATTTTTTCCTGACATGTTTTAGGTTGGTTTTGGTGCGGTTGTGTGAGCATGTTTGAAGCCCGGTGAGACATTGCCTGTGAAAAGGGCCATGGAATTTAAACTTGACTTAATATGCTTTTACAGTCATTGCATTCTTGTTTGTTTTACTCAGCTGAGAAGAAACATCACAGAATGTTATAGAACGAGCGTTGAAAGCAGCGTTGAATAATTTCTTTTCATAGTGTGGAACCTCTGGTGGAAATCATATCACCACCTCTGGCTACTGAAAGACAAAACCACAGCAGTGACACTTTACTGATGGAGGACTTGCTCATTTGACAGCTACACCTATTATACAGTGATGGCTCTGAAAGTACAGTTTTAGGTCCAAACAGCAGGCTGCATGATATTCAGAGTGTTTTCCCCCAGCACAGTGTGATTGTTTCATTAATGAGCTCTGAGAATAACTCCCCAGATCGTCTCACTGGCAGTTTGAGATCCCGCAGTGAAGCCCTTTGCCTGTGCTGCAGCTCCCTGTCTGCGTCACCACGCAGGAGGTCGGCCTGGAACACAGAGCGACTGCTACTTCCTAGTGTCTTTAGATATGCCAGATTCACACCTGATGAAGTTATAGACTTTTGATAAAAACAGATCTTTACCATGACAATGTTGTTCAAACAAGATAAATATTCACACTAGTCCAGGGGTCCACTTAGTCCAAGTTTAATGCCAATTCTTTGAGGCCAAAAAACTGCTGAGATGAACAATATAGCAACGTGAGTAAGACCATTTGTCTGTACTGGTCTGTAAACAGTTGATTGACAGACACACCAGATTCCAGTGCACAGCAAAGCTCCCAGAGATTAGAGGGATAAGTGCCCCAGACAGTCATTTGTACCTTCCACCGTTCTACTATCAACTTGCCAACAGGGTCTCTGACTGCCTGGTCCTCAATCTACCAGGAATCGTCAGATGGATTTCAGCTTCTAGAGATTCGCAGAGTAATGGTGGTTACACAATGGCAAACATCCACATCTGTGAACTTTCCATTTCTCTCTAAATGGAGCACAGTGTTTGTAATGCATTACAGATGGGTCTTAGGTTCTAAATAAAACACATTCATAAAAAGGTTTATGGACAAGTAAATAAACCAGGACAGAAGTCCTCATCCTAACCAAGGTAAGGTAAGATGTCGTTTGTCTAATGAGGGATTACACTCAAAACAAACAATCGCAAGAATCTTGCATAAAGAAAAAAACTTCTCAGCCTGGTAAATGACATCCCAGTCTCTAGTGAGAAGTGAGGCTGAGAAGTGAGGCTGAGCAGTGAGGCTGAGCAGAGAGGCTGAGCAGAGAGGCTGAGCAGAGAGGCTGAACAGTGAGGCTGAACAGAGAGGCTGTCAGTGAGGCTGAGCAGAGAGGCTGAGCAGAGAGGCTGAGCAGTGAGGCTGAGCAGAGAGGCTGAGCAGAGAGGCTGAGCAGAGAGGCTGAGCAGAGAGGCTGAGCAGTGAGGCTGAGCAGAGAGGCTGAGCAGTGAGGCTGAGCAGAGAGGCTGAGCAGAGAGGCTGATCCCAGAGGCGGGGCAGAGATCTTCAGGCTCAGCTGTGCGATTCAGGCTGCTCCACAGACAGAGTGTCTGCAGGGTGTTGATTATGGGCTAAAAAAGGCCCTGGGACTAGAGTAGTTCTCCCTGCACTGATTGGCTGAGTGGTTCTGGTTGGTGGAAGTATGGTGGATGGGCTGGATTGCCACTGACTGCTCCAAATTAGAGCATGACATAGTCATCTCTCATGGTACTGGGCGGTAGTCTACACCTCACAGAGGCCAGATCATCTCTCATGGTACTGGGCGGTAGTCTACACCTCACAGAGGCCAGATCATCTCTCATGGTACTGGGCTGGAGGCTACACCTCACAGAGGCCAGTTCATCTCTCATGGTACTGGGCCATAGGCTACACCTCACAGAGGCCAGATCATCTCTCATGGTACTGGGCCGTAGGCTACACCTCACAGAGGCCAGATCATCTCTCATGGTACTGGGCCGTAGGCTACACCTCACAGAGGCCAGATCATCAGGTTGCCAGAGAATCAACTTACAAGCTGTACTCAATTCCTGAGAACGATGGTCAGAGGGAAGGATAATGATATCAACACAGAATTTGTGCGATATCTTCTGAAACGGACCCTTGATTTCCAGGCTCTTTTAAGGTTTTGACATACTACTTTACATGCTAAGTCCTCTTTCTAATCATGATGTGTGATT
The DNA here is from genome assembly GCA_036571765.1 of Plecoglossus altivelis. Lineage (NCBI taxonomy): Eukaryota > Metazoa > Chordata > Actinopteri > Osmeriformes > Plecoglossidae > Plecoglossus > Plecoglossus altivelis. The sequence continues at coordinate 19,778,650 of BROE01000022.1, forward strand.
AGCAAACTATATCAATAGTGAAGTCATAATATTCAGAGGTTTATTGGCCATCTGAGTCTGCACTGATCCAGCTACATATCATCCTCTCAACTACCTAATCTCCTACTCTTTACTTTGAAAGGAATGTTTCTGTTCTTCAGTGTGGGTCTGTAGACTGTATAGACCCAGTATGGGTTTGTAGACTGTGTGGAACCAGTATGGGTCTGTAGACTGTATAGACCCAGTATGCTTCTGTAGACTGTGTGGACTTTGAATAGGTCTATAGACTTTGTGGACTCAGTATAGGTCTGTAGACTGTGTGGACAAGTGTGGGTTTGTATAACCTCCTGATTCTCCTCAGGAGGTCATTTTGAAATCAACTGATGATTGAATGTTCAGCAGTGTTTATCCTGTCCCAGCTGAGTCATCCAACCACAGTCTCCAGGGAACACCAGCCAACTGTTTACTCTCTCTTTGTCAGGTGGGTCAGGACGTTTCTGAGCTTGAAATGCAAAAATTAAAATACTCATGTTCCCAAATGCAGCCTTCTATTCTCATACAAAATATACAAATATCAGCAGCTGTCATTGCCTCCCCAAAAGTACAAAAACTCTTTAATCAGAAACTTAAAACTGATCATCGCCTAATATACAAGTCCTAAACTGATGACTGAAATTAAGTTACCAACTTTGTTGTTTTAGTAAAATTGCTATCCTGACGTTCTTGGCTCAGTAACAGAGGAATCAATAATGCATGCTCTGTTTGAAGACGTGCTTATCAGACAGTGTCTTGTTAATAGAAATCTGCATTATTTATCCTCAGCTTGTCTCAGGGTGCAGGTCCTCTGTCCCCATGGTCCCACTTCCTCTTTCTACACCCTTTTATGTATGATTGATCCCTGGTGTCATCCAGTTCTCATTACAATATTAGAATTCTGTTGTGGTTCATGGTGTTGTGGTGGTGGTATGCTCTACGTAACCAACACAAAAGACACTGTCATCTTTCAGTACAGGCATTACATTTTGCATGTATCTTTTTACAACATGGGTAATAAAAAAGATTAAAACACACGCAAGATTAAAACCTAGCAATAGTTTGTTCCCTGTTTCTGTGTGACCCCATCAGGCTGACATGGCTGGCAGGTATTTGGACAGAGAGTAAAGCCCTCCTTGGGTCCTCCTCTCATCACCCTGGGTTGTGCTCAGAGCTGACAGCATGTCAACATGACTCAGTTTTGTTGGAACATGTTCTCTTCATGCAAGCGCTTTTCTTAATTCGATTGGTTCTTCGAAGCATCTCCTTGAGGAGGCGGCGATACCCTCAGCGGGCTCCTGGTCGTGAGCGGTGACAGGGTGTGTCAGCAGGAGGGAGGCCCCTGCCCCCAAACTTCAGAAGGGGAGGTGGTCGACTCTTGATCCTGTCTGAAATGCACAACTCAACATCCCAAACCCCCAAACCCCCCCCCCCCTGACAGGGGAACTGATTCTCAGACTCCCTCAGACTCCCTCAGACTCTCTCAGACTCTCTCAGACTCCCTCAGACTCCCTCAGACTCTCTCAGACTCCCTCAGACTCTCTCAGACTCTCTCAGACACCCTCGGACTCCCTCAGACTCTCTCAGACTATCTCAGACTCCCTCAGACTCCCTCAGACTCCCTCAGACTCCTTCAGACTCTCTCAGACTCTCTCAGACTCCCTCAGACTCCCTCAGACTCCCCCAGACTCTCTCAGACTCTCAGACTCTCTCAGACTCCCTCAGACTCCCTCAGACTCCCCCAGACTCTCTCAGACTCCCTCCCTGATGAGTAGAAGCTTTATGAATGCTAAATCATTTGGTGACGTTATGTGGCACTACCTTCTTCTGGTAGGAAGACTGAGAAGAGTGAAGCGGGTTAATGTCCATCTGACACACAGTTTCACCAGGTCAGCAAAGTGTCTTGCATTTAAAAAATGGAGTGAACTATGCTACCTTGGGAATTCCAGCTTAATGGTGTGCTGCCTGTGTCTGTCACAGCACATACTGTTCATCTGAGTGCCTCATGATAAAACATCAGGGTCATGACTTATTGAGCTTCCTTAAATTGCTTGACTGCAGCGCCGGAAGCTGCTTCTGTCCTCAGCCTCCATTACTGTCTGGCTCTGACTCTGCTCCAGATCTCATCACTCTCTGCTTCTATCTGAACCAGGGAGGGGCTTCCTGTTTAGCACTAGGCCCTCTCCACAGCTTCCTGTTCAGCACAGGGCCCTCTCCACAACTTCCTGTTCAGCACTAGGCACTCTCCACAGCTTCCTGTTCAGCACAGGGCCCTCTACACAGCTTCCTGTTCAGCACAGGGCCCTCTACACAGCTTCCTGTTCAGCACAGGGCATTCTCCACAGCTTCCTGTTCAGCACAGGGCACTCTCCACAGCTTCCTGTTCAGCACAGGGCATTCTCCACAGCTTCCTGTTCAGCACCAGTCACTCTCCACAGCTTCCTGTTCAGTACTAGGCCCTCTCCACAGCTTCCTGTTCAGCACAGGGCCCTCTACATATACTCCTGCTCACCAGAGGAGGAGGTGGTGCAGGTGGGGGAAGAATAGAATGTGATAAAAGGAGGTGGAGGGAATGGATAAGTGTGTAACGTACAACACACTGTTGTTGTATTCCTATGAGGACCTCCAGGGTCAGGGTCAGGGTCAGGGTCAGAGTCAGGGTCAGGGTCAGGGTCAGGGTCAAGGTCTGGCTGAAGACTCCTGAGCTAAGCAGTTGAATGACAACATGAAGTCTGGATCTACATGGACATTTCTGTGTGTGACAGTGATGGATGGCAGATTTGCTGGTGAGGAGGGTTCAGGATGTGAAGGATATTGTGTGAGTGTGTTAAGACAATGCAGACAGGAACATAGTAGATGCTCTTTTGTTTGTGAGCAAAGCAACATTTTTACTCGTTAGAAAGTGAGATAGTACCAGACAGATTCCTTTGCAGGGAGACTGTGTGGGAGGTGATAAGCAGTTATACTGACAGCAGGAATTTATCACAAAACTGTATTAAAATGAGAAGGAGCGTGAGGGAGAGAGGGAGAGAGAGAGAGAGATTGAGAGAAAGAGAGAGAGATAGAGAGAGAGCGAAACAGAGAGCTAAACAGAGAAAGATAGATTGAGACAGACAGAGCATAAGAGAGTGATAGCGTGTCACAGCATACACACCATACACAGTATACACAGTATACTATACACAGTATACACAGTATACTGATCGTGCAACCAATCAGAACGACAGTCACACTTTCATCCAATCAGACGGCTACCTGACAGTCACACTTTCATCACATGTGGAAGCTGTCCTCAGAGATGAGTGACTAAATTAATTTGATCAGAACAGGATTGACAAATGAACAATGCTAATAAAATCAAATCCACCAAAGGTGTTCTGTTCCATGGCAGTCCCACCAGACAGGCTGATCAGTCTGGTCTACATACAATGTGTAGAGAGGTATTGTCTGCAGGACAAGTCGTTTGAACATGTAGATGAAAGCTGCTGCCTCACAGCTCTGCACCTGGCTGTGGGCTGAGCTCCTTTCATCTCTGTTTTGTTCGTTTCCAACCTCTTTGTAACCATTATCCAGCACACGTTCCGTAGGGAGGGAGCCAGGGTGGATCAGATTTATATACTTTATAGGGAAAGGAAGGAAGGAAGGTGTGGAGAGAGTGCTTTGAGGTGCTATGTGGATGAAGGGAGGTGGAGGGAAAATGGTGTTAGTGAGAGGTGAGAGGTGGTGGAGAGGAAAGAGCGAACTAGCTGTGACAGAGTGTTTAGAGGTGTTTAGAGAGACGACACAGGCAGGACAACACAGGCAAGACGACACAGGCAGGACAACACAGGCAAGACGACACAGGCAGGACAACACAGGCAAGATGACACAGGCAGGACAACACAGGCAAGATGACACAGGCAGGATGACAGAGGCAGGCCTGCACATATTGTACTGTTCGCCCAACTCAGGTAAACTGTATCATGACTTGTTCATTCTGATGATTGCTCATTGTGATGACGATCTGTTTCTCAGAATCAGTTAAAAAGTCATCACATTTCAAAGCAACATGGAGCAGTGAGCCCAGATGGTAGAGTTCAATCGTTTCATTTCAGAAATGAGCCAGAACAGAAATCAATGCCCATGAATCCAAAACATTTTCCTCCCCAGTGCACAGCACAGATCGGTCAGACACATGTCTGCAGCTTTGTCCAGCAAGCCAACCCGACATCTTCAGGGCATCAACTGATATTGGAGAACAGTCTTTACAAAGACTATATGACACACTTTAGTGGAAAACTTGATTGAACCTTTCTGTAATGAAACTTTCACAATAGTCACATGGAGCGTTAGGTCTCTTTGACCTGTGAGGTATGGCTGTGGCACGGGACAAGCAGATGAAACGGCCACTCATGCATGGGAACAAGCCAAGAGCACACACATTTACGGAGCTGTCCTCGTTTTTGAATAAGGACTTTTGAGAATGAGGGATTTTGCAAGAATGTAAGATTTAAAAATCTATGCAATCTGCCACTGAGGACAAACTTGCTATCTTACTCAGGTAGGTTTGGCCAGCTCATTTAGGTTAGGCTAGATCATGTAGGTTAGGCCAGCTCATGTAGCTTAGGCCAGCTCATGTAGCTTAGGTGAGCTCATGTAGGTTATGCCAGCTCATGTAAGTTAGGCTACCTCATGTGGGTTAGGCTAGCTCATGTAGGTTGGGCTACCTCATGTGGGTTAGGTTAGCTCATGTAGGTTAGGCTAGCTCATGTGGGTTAGGCTAGGTCGTGTGGGTTAGGTCAGCACCTGTAGGTTAGGCTAAGTCATGTGGGTTTGGTTAGCACCTGTAGGTTAGGCTAGCTCATGTGGGTTAGGCTAGGTCGTGTGGGTTAGGCTAGCTCATGTGAGTTAGGAATATGGGAGGCAGAAAGAAGCAGTCTGAACTGTAGTAGCCAGGAGTCAATGAGG
>BROE01000022.1:19783736-19829731 GCA_036571765.1 Plecoglossus altivelis
CTGCCTCTCTGCCTCCCTGCCTCTCTGCCTCCCTGCCTCCCTGCCTCCCTGCCTCTCTGCCTCCCTGCCTCCCTGCCACTGCCTCCCAGCCTCTCTGCCTTTCTGCCTCCCTGATTCTCTGCCTCCCTGCCTCTCTGCCTCCTTGCCTCCCTGCCTCTCTGCCTCCCTGCCTCTCTGCCTCCCTGCCTCTCTGCCACTCTGCCTTTGTCACAGAACCCCACCACATGCATGTGAACATCCTGGTCCAGGCAGCTCATCAGGGGTCCATCTACTCCCTCCCTCCCTCCCCTCTCTTTACTCCCTCCCTCCCCCTCTCTCCTCCCTTCTCTTTACGCCATTCCTCCCTCCCCCCCTCTCCATCCCTTCTCTTTACTCCACCCCTCCCTCCTCCCCCTTTCCTCCACCCTGTTTCTCCCTCGACCCCCCTTCCTCCCTCCACACATGTCACACTGGGACATTATGCTGTCTGAGCTTCCGAAAGATCATTGGAGAAATAAATTGGTTTCCATGGGTTTCCTATAAATAGCTCGCTCAATACCACAGCTTTCCATGTGGGCTATTTTTACAGCACAGATGCAATGTGGCACAGGAGACGAGTGGTGGTGAAAACAGTATAGATCAGGTCTGAAATGAGACTGACTGACAATAAGGCTAACCGATTCTCTCAGAGCACATTAACCCTAGATAACAGACACACAACATTAGAGTTCTTCTTTCAAGGCAGGAGATTACACATGTCTCAGTAGACTAATAACCTTAGACAGCTAAGTGACAGCTGTGATTTCTACTGCCTGGAGTTAAGAGCACACCAGGGATGGTGCTGGAGTGGAACACACATTCTCACGCACACAAATAAAAACACACTTGAACAACAAACATTTAAAATCAAACATTCAAACTGAATATTCTTTCACACACAAATACTGTACACACAGCATGTATGCATGCACATGTGCACTTACACCACATACGTGAGAGTCAGACTGAAAAGGTTATTACAGCACCTCCTGTAGCGCTCAAAGCCGTATCTGTGGGATTCATCAGACCTCATCCCTCCTCACCCTTCCTCATCCCTCAGGAGAGGAGTCATCCCTCCTCACCCTTCCTTATCCCACCTCATCCCTCCTCACCCTTCCTTATCTCACCTCGTCCCTCCCCACCCTTCCTCATCCCTTTCAACAAGTCTGACCATGGTCTCTTCCTTCCCCAGCCCCACATTGTGGATTCATTCCTGATGAGCCTCCTGCAAGCTGATGTCAAGGAACATCAGCATGGCTCACAGGAGCAACAGTGAGCACGCAATTATGGATGACATTTGGAAAAGGGCTCCAAAGGGGAGCATCTTCACAGCAACTGCCCCCATGTCTTGCTTTCTTTTTTTTTAAACAACTGAAAACCGTTCCATGTCCAAACCTCCCTCCGACTTTCAAGACTTGAAAAGGTTCCTGCCTCTTCTGACAGCTGCAAACACAAAACATGGACGATGGTTGTTAAGGTGCCAGGACATGATACAGCACTTCTCACAAGACCGTGCCAGGAAAGTGCTCTCCTATCTGTCAAGCACTGGTGATGTAATTTAAAAGGGATTTATTTCACTAAACAAGTATGAATGTGTTTGGATTTGTATGTGTGTGTGTATCTGTATGTGCATGTGTACGTGTGTGTCTGTGCATGTGTATGGGTACTATTTCATGACTTGTTTAGTTTAAGGTAGTTTTTCTTTAGTTCTTCAGTAGCATCCAGTGTTGATGTTGCTCAGGGGTTCATTCAACCATGTCTAGAAGAATGTGTCACCATGGTGACATGTATGTGTTTCAGAGCATTCCATTTGGGAAAACATAGGATGAACCCATTATCATCAAATAATCATCTTTTCCATTAGATAACTTTAACCATTCAGAAACACTGGTTATCCTCCCCTCCCTCATTCCCTTTCTCCTCCCCACTCTCTCTCTTTCTCCTCCCCACTCTCTCTCTCTTTTTCCTCTCCACTCTCTCTCTCTCTTTCTCCTCCCCACTCTCTCTCTCTCTTTCTCCTCCCCACTCTCTCTCATTCTCCTCTCCACTCTCTCTCTCTCTTTCTCCTACCCACTCTCTCTCATTCTTCTCCCCACTCTCTTTCTCCTCCCCACTCTCTCTCATTCTCCTCTCCACTCTCTCTCTCTTTCTCCTCCCCACTCTCTCTCATTCTCCTCTCCACTCTCTCTCTCTTTCTCCTCCCCACTCTCTCTCTTTCTCCTCCCCACTCTCTCTCATTCTCCTCTCCACTCTCTCTCTCTCTTTCTCCTCCCCACTCTCTCTCTCTTTCTCCTCCCCACTCTCTCTTCTTCCTCTCCACTCTCTCTCTCTCTTTCCCCTTCCCACTCTCTCATCTCCTCCCAACTCTTTCTTTCACTCACCCTCCATTCTCTCTCCCTTTCTTGCCCTCCACTCACCACTCCACTCTCTCTTTTTGCTGGCTTTCAGGCTGTATTTTAGTGACAGTCCTGTCACAGCACATCAGCAGGTCTTCACCCTGGTCTCTCTCTACACACACCTCAACCCACATCCCTCCCACCACAACACCACCCTGGTCTCTCTCTACACACACCACAACCCCCATCCCTCCCACCACAACCCTACCCTCCCCCACCACCGCAACCTACAACATCAAGGCCAGTTCCACTTCCAAGCATTGTATTCAGTAATGGCTTCACCTCTGTGCTGTGCTGGAAGGAACATACATTTCACCTTAATAATTCCCATTAATGGGATCATGTGTTTACTCAAAAATGACAGCACTGGAGACATTGTGTGTTCAGAAAACACCAGGGACAATCCAGTCCGTAACACAGTTATGTGCATAGCAACAGGATCCACTAGAGACTGGGCAAATGAAAGTGTTCTTATAAATACTGTCTCCCTCTCTGTCACCCTCCCTTACCCTTGTTCTCTTAATTGTCAAAGCCCATAAAACATCAGTCTCACTGGGGAGATCACATGAATTGTGTCAACATGTGATACATTTTTTTCCTAGCATTTTGCCCCATGTGTCATCTCATTTGGCTCGGGAGGAATTGAGAAATTACAGATTGTTCCAGACGTGGTGGTATCTGGACAAACTTGGATGCTAGGAGCTAGTCTGGAGTCCATAATTAGCATCACAGCCAGACTATTGTGCCCTGGGTGATACCAGTAAGTGAGATGACTATAGGACCGTGTGTCCCTGAGCAAGCTTCAGAATATTCTGCTGAGCTCAAAATGGCCATTCCTGGAAGGCCTTTTCTAATGGGTCCTTAGTGGTTCCTGGGGGAAGAGACAGAGAGAACCTGGACCTCCAGGAAGAGACAGAGAGAACCTGGACCTCCAGGAGGAGACAGAATCTGGACCTCCAGGAGGAGACAAAATCTGGACCTCCAGGAAGAGACAGAGAGAATGTGGATCTCCAGGAAGAGACAGAGAGAATGTGGACCTCCAAGAAGAGACAAAATCTGGACCTCCAGGAAGAGACAGAGAGAATGTGGATCTCCAGGAAGAGACAGAGAGAATGTGGATCTCCAGGAAGAGACAGAGAGAATGTGGACCTCCAGGAAGAGACAGAGAGAATCTGGACCTCCAGGAAGAGACAGAGAGAATGTGGATCTCCAGGAAGAGACAGAGAGAATGTGGCCCTCCAAGAAGAGGCAGAGATAATCTGGACCTCCAGGAAGAGACAGAGAGAAGACAAAGAACACAAGTGTCTGTCAGAGCCAGCCCCACCCCCACGCAGTGCCCACAACACAGCCATCTTACCAGCCATAAAGGACATCATATTGGAGTAAACATGCTGGCTAATGACTGGAGGTGTATAAAAAGCACCAGGGTCTGACTCGAGGAATAGGACCTAAATTAGCCTCCTTCCCTGCTCCAAGCAGCAGCTGTGCTGTGGAAATCAAATCTAACTGAGGCTAATTACTATACCTGCTGCAGCTGTCAGTTCTCGAATTGTCACTGTAAAACAGTTTGAGTTATTAGAAACACTTTGTATGATCTAGGAATAATTCTAGAATTTTCTAAGATATGAAAGTTTCCTTTGTTTGTCCAGGAGGATGTTTCTGACATCAGTCTTACGCTGTTCGCTTCTGAAGGCACTTTATGATTACTGGCAGTTTGGTTAGATTTGACAGAAGGCAAATGACACTTTGAGATGTTTGGCTGGCTGGGATTCTGGACTGGAACCTGAGGGGAGCTCATTAAACATTCAGCAGTGACCACTCTCTCTATCTTCCTCTCTATACCTCTTAGTGTCTCTCCCTCTCTGTCTCCCTCTCTTGGTCTCCCTCTATCTCCATCCTTCCCTCTCTCTCTTTCTTTCTCTCTCTCTCTCTCTTTCTCTCTCTTTCTCTTTTTCTGCCATCCAGCTTGTGAATAGACAGCACCAGCGCATGCAGAGACAACAGATGTCGGCCTGTATTCAGATTTGGGGTAATAAAAAAAGCATTTTTCCTGGGACTGGTAGAATTTTGCATGAATATGACCTTGGGCTTACTTTGAGGGAAATTATTTGGTCTGATCTAGTCTAGAAGCTGTCTCCAGCCCTTCACATTTTGGAATGGGTCAGTAAACGCCCCAGTCTGAAAAGCCGCATCATGCATAACCAGGGTCCTTGCATGGAAACAAGAATCCAAAGCTGCCACACAGCTCCTGGAGTCTGGGACTGTTAATAACTGCTGTAATAAACAACAGCTGCCACTCAGCAGACAGCAACCCGCTACAGCCGTGTCTAAAAACACTACCATGTCAAACTATTATGCTCAAAATCCAATGACTAACCTGATGCCATACTGTACAACCGAACACAAAACCTCTCTTCCACCTAGGAAACACTCACACGAGAAAAGATTTGACATTTAGCAGGCAGCAGTCACATTTACAGCTACAGGTAATATTCCCGCCTCAAGCACAAATGTGTCTGCATTTGTGTTGTAATCATAACTAGAGAGGGGAACATTTCTGGGGAAATTGTGGGGTGAGCTTGCGTCACTTGTAGATGGATGCGTTAAAAATAATAATAATTGTACAACCGATATTTCTGTATATTTTATGCAAAATACATGCTTAATATTTATAAAGATTACATTGTTTTGAAAGCATGAATTTGCTGCTCCTCATTTACAACTCAAAATACAAAGAGTGCAGAGTAGAATGTTTCCTTGTCATTTCCCCTGCAAGAGGGAATGGTGGTTGGCTATAGCAGCTTCATAGTTGAAATATTGAATCAAAACAAATAATTGGGCAATCCAGTGTAAAAATGGTTGTAACCTCTCTTATGTAAGTGTCCCTTCCGTTTTTGTCTCATGGTGATGTTTTCAGGCATTTACCCAACTCATATTGCATGAATTCATCAAGAAACAACCCCTTTGAAACTTATTGAACCAACATCTTTGTCACCAGCAGTATCTCAGATGAAATTGTGATTCAAATACCATCTGCTAACTGAAAATATTCCCACCCAAATGTAATTAAGATTGACAGGGGAACATCGCTCATTCTTAATAGGTTCACTGGTAGCGATCATTGTCAGTAACAACGCAAAATGCGACATTTTGGCCTCAGTTAAGAGCCTAGCGTGATGAAGCTGACTTCAGTAGTGCTAAGTTGTACTGTGAGCTAGCTAACTCATAGAGGCCCTAGAGCAAGCAAACAACCCTGACACTAAAAAAACGATTTAGCTGCTGCATTAGTAGGCCCATGAGACTGCTCACCAAAAGAAAGAGGACCCCATTTGTTGGAGCAAATTAAGAAGTGTTTGTTATATCTAGCTAAAGATACCCTAGGTTTACAGGTACGTAGAGAAAAGTAGGCTTTTTGCAAAGGTAGTGATGCTGAAGGCTTGCTGACATTGTTGTGTGGCTCAGAATGTCTCATATGCGTCGGTGTTAACGTGTACTGACGTTGTGATGTTATGCCGGCAGTGAAATCCCATATTGTGCAAACTTGACTTTTTGATAGAAAAACCTTACCGAGTCCAAATCCGTGTTATGAAACGTGAATCTGAATTCAAGCAATGCAATCGAGACCAAGACGAACATGTAGAAGCCGGCGCTGTCTATGTAATCCAAATATGGAGGAATCTTTAGGGGTGAGAAAGGAAGAAAGAATAAGAGCCGACAGATCTTGTTCACCAGAGAAACAAAGGTATTATGTTCGTACATATTTTCCAGACGTTGTGCTAATGATTCTACATTGCTATCTTCATCTGATGTTCTTAGGACCTTTGTTGATAGGATCTGATTGTAAAAGCCTTTTTCTGTCTCAGAACCAGGGGCGTTAGTGTACATTTGCTGAGGGTTATGCCAGATCAAGGTTGGCATCCCCCCACTGCAAGCACTGCCCGCACTGCGTACACAGCCCTCACTGCCCTCACTGCCCTCACTGCCCTCACTGCACGCACTGCACGCACTGCCCGCACTGCGTACACAGCCCTCACTGCCCTCACTGCACGCACTGCACGCACTGCGTACACTGCCCTCACTGCCCTCACTGCAGGCACTGTGCGCACTGCCCTCACCACCCTCACTGCCCTCACTGCACGCACTGCACACACTGCGTACACTGCCCTCACTGCCCTCACTGCACGCACCGCCCTCACTGCCCTCACTGCACGCACTGCGTACACTGCCCTCACTGCCCTCACTGCACGCACTGTGCGCACTGCCCTCACTGCACGCACTGCACGCACTGCACGCACTGCGTACACTGCCCTCACTGCCCTCACTGCATGCACTGCACGCACTGCCCTCACTGCCCGCCCTGCACATACTGTGTGCACTGCCCGCACTGCATGCACTGCGTACACTGCATGCCACTTTTTTGCGCCACTGCACATAACAACCTTGGCCCCTGGGGACCAGTATTAAAGTACAGATGCGAAAGTAAGAATTAGAAATAGCACAACATCATGTTCACATCAACTCTGATATTAGTTAAATGGGTAAAAGGGTTAAGGTTAGAGTTCATCAATATGGTCAGATAGTTAAAACTATTACAGATGGCAGATATAAACTCTTTCGTATTTGTGCTGGTTGCAAAGCTGTGTGTTTCACTGTAGAAGTTGTGTTTTAGTGTAGACCGTAAAAGTTACTGTTGGTTTAACATGAATGAACACTGACAGACTTTCACCAACAATTAAACTTAAAGTCTTGAAGTGGAAGAACTGCAGGTAAGCTGAATGTTCTAGAAAAACGTGGAATATATCAACCAATTTGCCTTCTAACTCCACTGACAAAACAGTTTGTAAATAGGACAATCAATCAAAAAGATACGTTTTACAATGTGAACGTGTCCTTTAATATTCTCTGGCAACCAAGGCTTCTCTAAGTATCCTATCCCAGTGAAACTCCTACTCCAGTTTTTCTCTCCAAATGGAACATCCTGATGAGACACCATCATTTGGTTACTATTCAAGATAACACTGCTTTGTTTCTGTTGGGAAAATTAAGCCTGTAAATTTCCTGATGTGCTTCAAACAATGAACTTAATCTCAGTCTAGTGAATCCCATCACCGGCTCCAGCAGCAGCATCCGTGGTGCCTTATCTTTAAATGGCGATGATAGCAGAGCAGTTTGATAGTCTGCGAGACATTAGATCACTCATCCAGATCATTACTGAGCTCTGACGTGGTACACAACCAACACAACAGTGTATAACTCAATGGTACAGCATAGCAGAGAGACAAAGGCTGTAAGTGGAGATAATTCATTCCTGTCATCGCAGACAAATCTCTTCTCTCTCTAATGTCATTTTCTATATCTATATATAGCTTGGAATCAAATTTATTTTCAACATACATATTCCTCAATGTGCACTCAAGCGTGCTTGTGTGTAAGATAACACGTGTCATTGTTTCCTTCTGTTTGTTTGATCATTTTGAGTTGATATTTGTGAAGCAGGTAACAATCAACCTGTCATTAGTGAGTGTACAAACTGTAACCTGTCTCTAAAATAAGAAATTATTAAATCAAAATAAAATGGTGTCACTTCAAGTACCTGTTTTTGTATTAAAATGAAATTATGTTTGATCAAAGGGGGGCGGAAACTACAACAAAAATAAAGTCTTTTACTTATGATCTATCTCAAGCAGACAGCAGTGACCTGGTGTCAGACATTGCAGGTAAGGTTGCTTCGTATGTGAGGCCCACAGGACAGGGCTGCAGACTGGCAGAGGACTGACTGCAGACTGGTAGAGGACTGACTGCAGACTGGTAGAGGACTGACTGCAGGATGGTAGAGGACAGAGGACAAGCTGCAGGATGGTAGAGGACTGACTGCAGGATGGTAGAGGACTGAGGACTGACTGCAGGATGGTAGAGGACTGACTGCAGGATGGTAAAGGACTGACTGCAGACTGGCAGAGGATTGACTGCAGGATGGTAGAGGACTGACTGCAGACTGGCAGAGGACTGACTGCAGACTGGCAGAGGACTGAGGACAGGCTGCAGGATGGTAGAGAACTGACTGCAGACTGGCAGAGGACTGAGGACAGGCTGCAGGATGGTAGAGGACTGACTGCAGGATGGTAGAGGATTGACTACAGGATGGTAGAGGATTGGCTGCAGGATGGTAGAGGATTGGCTGCAGGATGGTAGAGGATTGGCTGCAGGATGGTAGAGGATTGGCTGCAGGATGGTAGAGGATTGGCTGCAGGATGGTAGAGGATTGGCTGCAGGATGGTAGAGGACTGGCTGCAGGATGGTAGAGGATTGACTGCAGGATGGTAGAGGATTGACTACAGGATGGTAGAGGATTGACTGCAGACTGGCAGAGGACTGAGGACTGGCTGCAGGATGGTAGAGGACTGACTGCAGGATGGTAGAGGACTGGCTGCAGGATGGTAGAGGACTGAGGACTGACTGCAAGATGGTAGAGGACTGACTGCAGGATGGTAAAGGACTGACTGCAGACTGGCAGAGGACTGAGGACAGGCTGCAGGATGGTAGATGACTGAAGACTGACTGCAGGATGGTAGAGGACTGAGGACTGACTGCAGAATGGTAGAGGACTGAGGACTGGCTGCAGGATGGTAGAGGATTGGCTGCAGGATGGTAGAGGATTGGCTGCAGGATGGTAGAGGATTGGCTGCAGGATGGTAGAGGATTGGCTGCAGGATGGTAGAGGATTGGCTGCAGGATGGTAGAGGATTGGCTGCAGGATGGTAGAGGATTGGCTGCAGGATGGTAGAGGACTGGCTGCAGGATGGTAGAGGACTGAGGACTGGCTGCAGGATGGTAGAGGACTGACTGCAGGATGGTAGAGGACTGAGGACTGGCTGCAGGATGGTAGAGGACTGACTGCAGGATGGTAGAGGACTGAGGACTGGCTGCAGGATGGTAGAGGACTGACTGCAGACTGGCAGAGGACTGACTGCAGACTGGCAGAGGACTGAGGACAGGCTGCAGGATGGTAGATGACTGACTGCAGGATGGTAGAGGATTGACTGCAGACTGGCAGAGGATTGGCTGCAGGATGGTAGAGGATTGACTGCAGACTGGCAGAGGACTGACTGCAGACTGGCAGAGGACTGAGGACTGGCTGCAGGATGGTAGAGGACTGACTGCAGGATGGTAGAGGACTGAGGACTGGCTGCAGGATGGTAGAGGACTGACTGCAGGATGGTAGAGGACTGACTGCAGGATGGTAGAGGACTGGCTGCAGAATGGTAGAGAACTGACTGCAGACTGGCAGAGGACTGAGGACTGGCTGCAGGATGGTAGAGGATTGACTGCAGGATGGTAGAGGATTGACTACAGGATGGTAGAGGATTGGCTGCAGGATGGTAGAGGATTGGCTGCAGGATGGTAGAGGATTGGCTGCAGGATGGTAGAGGACTGACTGCAGGATGGTAGAGGATTGACTGCAGACTGGCAGAGGACTGAGGACAGGCTGCAGGATGGTAGAGGACTGACTGCAGGATGGTAGAGGACTGAGGACTGGCTGCAGGATGGTAGAGGACTGACTGCAGGATGGTAGAGGACTGACTGCAGGATGGTAGAGGACTGAGGACTGACTGCAGAATGGTAGAGGACTGAGGACTGACTGCAGGATGGTAGAGGACTGACTGCAGGATGGTAGAGGACTGACTGCAGGATGGTAGAGGACTGAGGACTGACTGCAGGATGGTAGAGGACTGACTGCAGGATGGTAGTGGACTGACTGCAGGATGGTAGAGGACTGAGGACTGACTGCAGGATGGTAGAGGACTGACTGCAGGATGGTAGAGGACTGACTGCAGGATGGTAGAGGACTGGCTGCAGGATGGTAGAGGACTGACTGCAGGATGGTAGAGGATTGGCTGCAGGATGGTAGAGGACTGGCTGCAGGATGGTAGAGGACTGGCTGCAGGATGGTAGAGGACTGACTGCAGACTGGTAGAGGACTGACTGCAGACTGGCAGAGGACTGAGGACTGGCTGCAGGATGGTAGAGGACTGGCTGCAGGATGGTAGAGGACTGACTGCAGGATGGTAGAGGATTGGCTGCAGGATGGTAGAGGACTGGCTGCAGGATGGTAGAGGACTGGCTGCAGGATGGTAGAGGACTGGCTGCAGCACAACTGTTTCCTGGAGATAAGAGACAACAGAGCATTTGGGACTACTTCAATAATTCAGGGATGCTGCTAGTGACATTTTAACATGCTATCTGATTAATTACCTGGAATCACATGACACAGGCAGCTTCAAAAGTCTAGTTTGAAATGTGGCACACAAGGGAATACTGAAATACCCTGCATTGTCTCGAGTTATTTCCCAGGCAGTTTAGTAAGGCGCACTGTTGCAGCGGACATCATGAAAGCTGAGCTTTTACGTCTCATATTCAAGTGGTTTCACATCTGATTCCATTTTAAGAAGTGGTTAGGCAACCACAACCTCATGACCAGAGTACATGTAAAAACCTCATGACCAGAATACATGTAAAACATCTTGGGAATGATAAAAGACTTCTATCACCTTGTGTCCCATGAGTATTGTGATACAGTGTTATGCTGTAGGCCATTCCATTAGTCATATGTTATGTCAGTCAGTGAGGAGATGTATAGTACAACTCTCATCTATAGAAAATACCTCTTCACTTGAGTTCATCATCAACTGAGGTGTTACTGTCACACAATAATAATAACCATTATATTTTTAGCTGGGAGGAATTGCAGAACAGAACCTGACAAGAAGAGGAAGAGCGTTCTGTGACTGAAGGGACATGGAATCATACGTGGCTGATTGATTCCGCTGGCAGGAAAAGCATCTGCTGTAATGAATTATCAAAGGCTGAAGCCTGTTGAAGTGTCCGGGGAATTCTCAGGGCAGCTGCCCACCTGAACAGCCAGAGCTGAGGTTATTATTGTTCACTTTGATGGAAGAAACCCATCAGGGGTTTTACCATTCAGTTGACGAGAGCCAAAGTCGGTCGGCTCATTAAAGTTTTGGGAGCAGGTGCTTTCAACTACTAAGTGAATCATAATGCACCCACCAAGCTGTGTGCATCTCCCAGAACACAAGAAGCTCAGACTGTCTCCCAGGGGGCTTCCAGGCATGCCATTGAAAGGATAGGATACGGCAGACAAAATCCCAAGATAACCTTTAGGAGGAATAGAGGATGAATAATGCTGCAGAAGAGAGAGAAACAGGTCCTATACCCTCACGGGGGGAAACTGGGAGGTTGCTGCCCATTGGGATCTGTCATATTCTCAGTTTGTAATTACATTTATTATTTTTCAATCAAGGTAGATGAAACACCTGAATATTATGAGCTCTTTCCAGATATTAAGATCCTAGAGCTGTGTTCAGTGATGCTCTGTCTTATGTAATAGACACACCTCCCATGTGCATTGTGAGTATTGTTTTCCTTCGCTACACGTGGGGCTCATTAAGGCAGGAAACTATTCGCTCTCGTCCCAATTTACAGTTCACTTCCAAAAGCCTCTCAGAGGAAGCTTCTCCTGTGCAACACCTGAGGCACCACCTGGCCTCAGCTTCCAAGAGCATCCAAAACAAAAATATGATATTCAGGAAAGGTCAGTTTTCTCTAATATTCTATCAATCTCAAACAAAAGAATGCAGAACATTTCAAGTCAAACATAAATGTTTACTCTAGCCATTTGTTTAGCTAGAAAATGTCAATGTATTGTGTGTTTGTTGGTATGTCTCTGCACCCCTATGCTGCAGAGGCTTGTTATCCGAGGGGCAACTAAGGTATTTTACAGGGACAGGTCTGCATATTACTGCTAACTGGCCACTTGGTGCACACTCATGTTCCGAACACAATGTTCTGGGGCCACAGTGAAAGCAATGTGCCAGATTTGGCAAAGGAAGTCAATGTGTTGATTGATTCTGTCTATTTAGGCTTTCTTTTTCCCTGAGAATAAAGATTTAATTGGTATTTTAGTCAGTTCCTTGAGGAAAATGATAGCTGCTTCAGATTCGATAAGACTCAACTCTCACACACACAACACTTAACACCCACACATTCAACACTCACACACTCTGCACCCACACACTCACCCCTCACACGCCAACACACTCTCCTCCCACACACTCACCCCTCACACGCCAACACACTCAATACCCACACAGTCACACACTCTGCACCCACACACTCACCCCTCACACGCCAACACACTCAATACCCACACAGTCACACACTCTGCACCCACACATTCAACAGACATACTATATGTATGCATGGGATGAACAACAAATGTTGCAGTATATGTTATTAATACCTTCATGGAGAGATACACATCTATACTATTAATATGTTTTGATGGAATTATTGATGTGCTTTACAGGCAACTCAAACCATGCATTTGTAAAATTTGCATTTGAATTATTTGTATTGTTTATAAAAGCCATGGCAGTACTTACAAGACAACAGATTCAGCAAATATTTTCAACACAATGAACAACATCTACCTTAACGCAGCACAAAATGTAACAAAAAAATGTAAGCAATGTTGTAATGAATCCTATACTGTAAGTAAGGTTGTGTCAACTGTGTGTGAGCTGAAAGTGACTTAAAAAAGGTCCTTTTCAGAGGGTTGGTCCGTTTGTACACAAACTGTCTTAGAAAGCCCTGTAGTCTTATCTAAAAACGTCCAGGCATATACAAGACCATCTCCAAAACCAGCCAGCCTTTGAACATTTTACAAATGGAAAGTCCTCACAGTCAGGATGTTCTTTCACGCATAAAGGAACAGTTCAAAAGCATTAGTGTAAACCCTGCAACAATGTCTCTGTTCCCTGACAGGCCTTCTCTCTGGTGAGAGGCCTTCTGTCTGGGCTACAGGACACAGCTGTGCAGCTGTAGCTGGGTTCTGTAGCGGCCATTTCTCTCTGGTAAGAGAAGTTCTTCTGTCTGGTGAGAGAGCTACAGGACACAGCTATGCAGCTGTAGCTGTGTCCTGACTGCAAACCCACCTGCTGGACATCAGTCTGCAAATGGAAAACAGTCCCTCTTCCCTTTCTTGAATGAGGAAAAAGAAGGGGGTTGATGGGTTCAATGTTCAAGGTTCTCTTTACTGTCCCCATAGGGAGAAACTGTACTGCAGCCATGGTTTACATAAGAGCAGAGCCCACAGGACAACATCAGTGACAACATTAGACTTGATGGGACTTTGGGGTATACATATACTGTGTGCGCCTCCACTGGATCACGGTCCTGGTGTTCATCGCATATTAATGACATATACCGTATATCAGTAGTTAGTGATAGGTATTGTTTCACCCTTTTGTTCTGAAGCTGTCTTTAGTCTGTATCTGTGTCCTTCTGTATCTGTGTCCTCCTGTATCTGTGTTGTCCTGTATCTGTGTTGTCCTGTATCTGTGCTGTCCTGTATCTGTATTGCCCTGTATCTGTGCTGTTCTGTATCTGTGCTGTCCTGTATCTGTATTGCCCTGTATCTGTATTGTCCTGTATCTGTGCTGTCCTGTATCTATGCTGTCCTGTGTCTGTGCTGTCCTGTATCTGTATTGCCCTGTATCTGTGCTGTCCTGTATCTGTGCTGTCCTGTATCTGTGCTGTCCTGTATCTGTATTGCCCTGTATCTGTGCTGTCCTGTATCTGTGTTGTCCTGTATCTGTATTGCCCTGTATCTGTGCTATCCTGTATCTGTGCTGTCCTGTATCTGTGCTGTCCTGAATCTGTGCTGTCCTGTATCTGTGTTGTTCTGTATCTGTGCCATCCTGTATCTGTGTTGTCCTGAATCTGTGCTGTCCTGTGGCTGTGCTGTCCTGTATCTGTGCTGTCCTGTATCTGTGTTGTCCTGTATCTGTGCTGTCCTGTATCTGTGTTGTCCTGTATCTGTATTGCCCTGTATCTGTGCTATCCTGTATCTGTGTTGCCCTGTATCTGTGTTGTCCTGTATCTGTGCTGTCCTGTATCTGTATTGCCCTGTATCTAAGCTGTCCTGTGGCTGTGTTGTCCTGTATCTGTGCTGTCCTGTATCTGTGCTGTCCTGTATCTGTATTGCCCTGTATCTGTGCTGTCCTGTATCTGTGTTGCTCTGTATCTGTGCTATCCTGTATCTGTGTTGTCCTGTATCTGCATTGTCCTGTATCTGTGCTGTCCTGTATCTGTATTGCCCTGTATCTGTGCTGTCCTGCATCTGTGCTGTCCTGTATCTGTGCTGTCCTGTATCTGTGCTGTCCTGAATCTGTGCTGTCCTGTGGCTGTGCTGTCCTGTATCTGTGCTGTCCTGTATCTGTGTTGCTCTGTATCTGTGCTGTCTTGTATCTGTATTGTCCTGTATCTGTGCTGTCCTGAATCTGTGCTGTCCTGTATCTGTGTTGTCCTGTATCTGTGCTGTCCTGAATCTGTGCTGTCCTGTGGCTGTGTACATGCAGCTATTTATGGGTGGAGGGCCAGAGGTCTGTCCTCGTAGGGACCCTAGATGAGGACTCACTTGACATGCACCAATGCTTTCCCGTTAGCAGTGCTTTCAGCCTTCCCTGAACATGTTATCTCCTTGGTATGTCACACAGGACAGTAACACCATGACTGTTCTATTTTATCAAGAAGACTTGGGGAATAAGGAGCCCAACTAGCATAAGGTGGAACATCCTAGCATACAGCTAATTCTGTCCTGCAAACATCTACATAATGCAAGATGTGTTGGATTGTCTTAACATGTCATCGTTCAAAAACTAAAAATGCATTATTGATTGACTGAACAGATTTTCCATCAAGTGTATTGATTTGTTTTCCACATGACAAAACATAAATCAGTAATGGAAGTCATCAGGCAGACTTTTACTCAGGCTCCATTCTGTAGCCCTAACCCTATCCATTTTGTAGCTGTCCCTGGAGGGTCTGAATGTGTGTCTGACGTCCTGCCTTCACTGGAAGTCATTCAGCCTCGACAGACGAGGGGTACAGTGACATCTCTCTCCTCTGAGTGATAACCTGTCTTTAAAACCCTTTGACTCTGTCACACAAGTGAGTCATCATCATACATTCTTTGTAAGGGTCACAACACAGTGGTCTACTGGTCTACCTGGCCTTACAGCTTTCACCTTTTAACCACAAATGTTGAAAGAGATTATAGAATTCATAATGGAACTAGCCTGTTGGGGGTGAGAGCACATCAGACGACAGTAAAGAAGGATTCACATGGGCTGAATCCAACCATCCAGTATCCTTTGGAAGAGGAGAAAGATTAGAGTGTAATTCCTTTTGACAGAAGCTGTCATCCTCATGTATCTGTCGCCAGGAATGAATGCACTAGTCTATAAACAGTCTCCTTCAGAAACAACAACGAAAATAAAATCTGCAACAAACATTTTCTCCTGTCTGTCTGAGGGATTTTTATTTTTTAGTCTTATTTTAGATGTGTGTTGTACAGTAACACCACCTTTTGATTCACAGACCCGACTGTGTCATGTCACTTGTGTATCTGTATGGGTATGCGAAAGGGAGGGATGCACTTGCTACGATTAATATTCATTAAATCAGTCCTACATTCACAACAAGAGACTAAAAGTAGCTTTGGGTCTCCAGTAATCAGCAGCTTTGTCGAAGCTCTGCAACTATCAACTTGAAAAAGCATTGACACCAAAATGGTGTCTTGGTTGAAACATTCCACTTGTGGGTTTGAGTTCCTTTCAGAGCCAGAATGGGGGTTTCAGTTTGGTTTCAACATGTTTACATGTTCATTTGGCTCTTCTAAAGCCTATACAGACAAGTAGTTCATCATTTAAAACAATTGTGATCTTGTTTTAACTATTAAACTGAGGTAGTTGAAAATTATGAAATTGAAGGTAAAAACACAAAGAGAAAGAGCTGCTTTGGTCATGTGATTGGTTAATGTGGATGACCTGCTTTGGTAGATCAGTGAAACAGTAACTGGCACGGGTCAATATTATCCCACAGGACCAACAAGGACAAACACTCCCCTGGTTTGATAGTTTAAAGCAACATTATCCACGGCACTGTATCTGGGCATTGATTGAATTATATCTTCCTCTGCCAAGACACAAGAAATGTCAACCCATTGGAAAGGCAATGATCTTTCAAATGTTGGATGTGCAAATCAACAACATACACTCAAAAGTTCACTAATAATTATGGTTCTGACCGCAGGAGTTTTACGAGTCCATTGCAATACAGGATAGATACACTTATGAGGAACCAGGCATGACTTGACATCATGAGCATGGACAAGAGCAGTGGATAGGGTTAGCCTAGGGTTAGGGTTAGCTAACCCTAGTTCCAGCTGTTAGTGAGATGAGCAAGCAGTGGCTGAGAGCAGGACAGACGGGGAATGGCAGGCCCAAATATATCGACTGGATAAGACCAGGGGGGTCTCTGACTGGATGATTGTATTGTGAATCAATGAGGCACATGACAGACGTAGAGTTGAAAACGTGTTCTAGAATTTGCACGTATGTGGTAAACGAACGTATACAATGGACTGCCCCATGCTTCTGAACTGAAAAACCATTTCAAGACTCATTACAAGGAGGTCATTATCCTGCGGAAATAGCTGGGGATGATGACCCAGACCCACAGCTAACATGAAAGAAAACGAAAATAGACACCAAAATCATTCTTGAAAGCTTTTATCGGATTGAAGAGGCTGTCTGTTTGCAACAATATGCTCACACGGTCTCAAAATCCCTACAGGCTAGGAACATCAAAAGGTCACCCAGTGCTTAAAACCAAGCAATGAAATGTACTTTTATATACACATGAAGCACAGGCGCCTATTCGTCATGTATTTGCCGTCTACTTCAAAGAGAAGACAGAAATAAGTGCCTCACATCTTTTTGACTGAGTCTTCAAACTCTTTTCTTCCTTGTACTCTATTCATCCTTGAAACCCTTCAACCTTGTGCCAACTCCTCAACCTGTTCAGTAAATGGATAGGGCAGCTGAACCACTCATCAGTAAATTGATCTGACTATTTCTCTGTCAGCACAGAGAAGACAGTAATCTGTTTCAGAGCTGCTGTCAACCGTTTCACATTCCACAAAGCTCCTCAAAACACCATGATTAACTTCATACAGGACTAGAGTAGCGTTCACTTCTATATCTATGTCATTATACAACAGTTGAATTGCCATGCGTTGGAAGGAGAGCGAGTGGGAGAACAACGTATTCTTACAACATTTGAGTTATCAAAACATTCAGGAGCCAACCCCTTCCGCCCATACTAAAATTATTTTGATATTCTGAAAGAAATCAATTCATTTATCGGGTCATTTAACAAATTTTCTGTCTGAACTAATTTCACAATTGTGAGGTGCTTCTTGGCCATTTTTTTCTGGATGTGGGAAAACAGAAATGATCAGGCCCCTGCTGACACCAACTCCAACATGGACTACAGGCTGTGCGCTGTGCGCTCATCCAGCCAGTCTGACCAACAACCCACTAAAAATTAGCTTGAGAACCTGCCTTGCCAGAGTAATTGAATCAAAAAGGTTCTATGTCGTTGTGACCTAGTGTAGTAACCCTACCAACATTATGGTACACATGCATACTGGAGGGTATTGAAAGGATCCATAACAGGGTAGATACTGTACACTATTGCCTCATTTTGGCCGATGTTCTCACCACCTTTAAAGCTACATCACCACAAGAGAGATAACTGTTTAATCACAGGAAGGATAACTGTTCAGTCACAGGAAGGATAACTGTTCAATCACAGGAGGGATAACTGTTTAATCACAGGAGGGATAACTGTTCAATCACATGAAGGATAACTGTTTAATCACAGGAGGGATAGCTCCAGTAATTTGTCATGTCTTATTTAGAGTGTTATACAGACAGTACAACACTATTTTACAGCATTGCATAGCACAATGGAAAATATACTGTACAAATGTTAATATAAACATGGCAAAAAATAATGAGAAATTGCTTTCTTATGTGGATTTGTGACTAAAATAGATTATGTGGAGGTTGAACAAGTACTTCAGAGATGACAGACTATTTAAATTGTGATCTGACAAATATAGGTACTACTTAGTGTGTGTGCCATTAATTTTATCACGGGGACTGTGCACTAACCATCGTTCAAATAATCAGTATTTGTGTGTTTCATTGGCATTTTAATCACCGACTGCATCACGGGCACTGTTCACTAGTGATAAGAAGAAGAAACTCATGATGCTACAACCTAGCACGCAAAACACACCGCTAAAAATGCATTCTGCGCAATCTTGACGCAGCTTACTTTTATCTTTAGTTTTAGAGGAAGCTATGACCAATCAGAACGCTCGTTATTGAAGAGTGCCCGTGCCTGGACGCTCACTACTTAGTCAACATGGTGAGTTCAGTCTTTTCTAAGCATTTTGTTTCAATACAGTGTTGTTGTTGTTGCTATCCTTATAGTGCGTATGTTAAAATGTTTATCACCATCCACATTTCTCACGATCTCGAATGACTAAATAAAATGAAGCAGTATAAGTAATAAAGATTTGTCACAGCTACCGGCAAGCTGGTCCAGCTAACCAATCTAGCTAGAAAGGTACCTACATGTTATGAGCTGGTAAAGTTCGCTAGCTGCCGCTAGCTTCTTTTACTCATCCAGCTAGCTAACGTTAGCTGGGCACAACACGTCCGTAAAATGAAGCTAACTTAGCTAGCTCTGTGTATTTCCTTTTTTGAACGCTGGAAGCTTAACTACGAACATGTTGAATTAACTTAGCTAGCCTTGTATACTTGCTTATGGCTTTATAGACTAGTGCCGTTAACTGCGATCATGCTCAAATAATTAGGATAGCTAGCTTCTAATTTACTAGTTACGCTTTCGAGCTAGCTACCTCATTGAATGGCGCGGTAAACGAATGCTAGTAGCTAATTGCTTTTGTCATAAAACGGAATAGCGTCTCAAGTTCTGCTATGTTATGACAAATTGCTAGCTTATGCCGAGCTAACCATGTACGTCTACGACATGTATGACATCCCTGCTTGAAATAGCGAGATGTTTCAAAATCCAAACTGTATTATATACCTCAATATATCGTACCAAATCAGACCTCTCTTTGCATGGGTAAAGTAAATCTTAGATTTGCAGTGGCCAACACCAGGCGCATTGCATATCCCTTCGTAATCTACTGGTCAAGAATTGAATTGAGGATGCCGTGACGTGAGGTCCTAAAGACAATAAGCAGAGCCAGTCGCGTTGAGGCGTAGATGTTCTTAGGTAGTCATAGTCACACCAGTAGGATATCAGGAGTAACTGTATGAGGTCTCTTGTTCATGACAGTCTTCAGCAGATGCTAATAATGGCTCGAGCCAAGCAGCACCTTTTCCTGGTGTCCCACCTTCGGGAATGCCCCCACCTTTTGTAAGTTGGTGTTGGAACAGTTCACCATCTCTTCTGTGTTGCACCCTATGGCTTCTCTTCATGACATGGGTCTCGTTGTGGACCAGATCTGGGCAATCTAATTGGTTGCAGTTGTTTATTTGTGCTGTTTTTATGATCGGCTGTGTATAGATGGGACCACCAGGAATGCCACCTCACTTCCCTCCGATGGGAATGCCCCCCATGGGCCAAAGGCCGCCCAGCATGAGCCCCATGCCCCCAGGGATGATGCCTCCTGGGATGATGCCCATGGGAGCCCCTCAGATGGGACAGGTAAGCATCGTGTGAGACGACATTAGGCCAGTTGTCTTGGAGTCCTTTTTGTGTTGGTGCCAACAGTGCAGATCTAATTGGAGCCATGCAAGACCTGGCCTGTGTCTGAGTAAAAGATCACAAGTAGAAAAAACTAATACTACCAAGTATTCTAACCCTGGTTATGCTAATTGCTATAAGCATATGTGTTACTGTCTGTAAGCTGAGTGAAAGGGTGTGATGGTGGAGGGGTGAGGCAGCTGCCAGTGTGGCAGAGCTCAGCAGGGACACACACACGCTGCTCTACCTCCTGGTTGCTGCTGCTTCACAGAGCTCAAACTGGCCTCACACTCTCACCCCTCTCCCTGTCACACTTTCACACGGGGTATTAATACTGCGAGGGAGACAAGCCAGTGACTCAGATGAATTTGTAATGATAGTCTCTCTTATTAGATGCCAGGCATGATGCCCCCCATGATGGCAGGGATGATTATGCCCCCTCGCATGCCCGCGGTGGCCATGCAACCAACAGGACCGGTAACTCCCAGCCTCACACACACCACACTCTCCCAGCCTCACACACACACATCACACTCTCTCAGCCTCACACACACCACACTCTCCCAGCCTCACACACACACACATCACACTCTCTCAGCCTCACACTCACCACACTCTCTCAGCCTCACACACACCACACTCTCCCAGCCTCACACACACCACACTCTCCCAGCCTCACACACACCACACTCTCCCAGCCTCACACACCACACTCTCCCAGCCTCACACACCACACTCTCCCAGCCTCACACACACACCACACTCTCCCAGCCTCACACACCACACTCTCCCAGCCTCACACCACACTCTCCCAGCCTCACACACCACACTCTCCCAGCCTCACACCACAGCCCAGAATAGATATTGCTGCCTGCAACAGCCTTAGCTTCAGCACACATAACACCCTGATCGTAACAGCGCCGCTGTTCCAGACCTAGACACAGCTAGCTGATGCCTGTCTCACATGCATCACACTTCCTCCTGTAGAACT
Source organism: Plecoglossus altivelis (assembly GCA_036571765.1). Taxonomy (NCBI): domain Eukaryota; kingdom Metazoa; phylum Chordata; class Actinopteri; order Osmeriformes; family Plecoglossidae; genus Plecoglossus; species Plecoglossus altivelis. The sequence goes on from BROE01000022.1 coordinate 19,804,854, forward strand.
TTTTAAAAATCTTAACATTTTATGAAACGCAAGTTTGAGAATGTCACCTCTTTATTTAGCACATGCTTTTATTCAAAGAGGCGTACAGTACTACTTATAACCTGTGATGTCTTCATCTGTAGACTAGACCTCTATGATTGACTTATTCCAAAGTGTTTGGCTAATAAACATATTTCAGAATGCTAAGTTTCTTATTAGTCCTGTATCTCTAACTTTATGAATTTCCTGTGTGACCTGCTTCAGAGGAGGCAGTATTGGTTAGTTTGACAGCAGTCAGATGCTGGAGCACTGCAGGAGGTCAACACTTGTAATGTGTGGTGTCACAAGGCCTGAAGGTTGATGCAGCTGGAGGCTGTCTGCTTGGGTTAATGAGTCCTGTCACCTTCACACTTGTCACAGGCCATGTTTCTAGAGTTTGAACAGTGAACCACCTCAGTTCAGTTGTCTGTACAAGACTTATGTAAGGATGATTCTGTAGAGCAAACATGTTCTTTTTGCCAAACCATGCAGAATAACAAATGGTTCTCCTGTTTTGGAGCTGTTGTAAGCCTGTTTGTTGACTAATGATTGTGTTTTCTCTGCAGCCTGGTGTGGACACTGGTAAGACCTTTTCACACACACTTCCTGATGAAGTGAAATTGTTTATCCTTTTAATGTTTGAATGACTAACTTGTGTTTCTCTTTCTAGCCACCACTACAGCAGGAGTAGTTGTGAGTACATTTTGTACAACTTGTGTGTGTCATGGTCATCGGTGATATTCAATTAGCATATAACATTCTTCACACACAGCAGTTTTGTTTAACTTCTATAAATCATGTACGGTGTGTGTCAGAGCAGACTGGAGTGTTAGATATGCATGTCACAAGGCATATTAGATGTTGTATTGGTCCCATCCTTTTCCTCTACAGAGATGTGCCAATAACCAGCTCAGGCTAATTGACTGTTCTTCTGTTCAGGGTACGTCTAACGGCTCTCCCCTGGACGAACAGACAAAGAAGGTGAGAACCTCCCTGGTCCTTTTGTGTTCTCAGAAGCTTTGAATGCTGCCAGTGATCTCCCCTGGAAATCCTCCTTTCTCTCCTTGCCATCCATGTGTCTGTTGAGGAAACAATAATGCCAATTATTGTGTTCTGTAGAAGTCATTGTGGACAGAGCACAAGTCTCTGGATGGGAAAACCTATTTCTACAACACGGAGACTAAGCAGTCCACCTGGGAGAAGCCAGACGACCTCAAATCTCCTGCAGAAGTATGATGGTGCTACCCTCACTTCTGAGTCAAACCTGACACTCCTCTCCTTTTCTCTCCTTCAGTTTCTCCCTCGCTCCATTGCTTTTTGTTGTTTAGTCTCCATTTCTCTCTTGACAGATTTCTAAGATGTTTTTGTGTTTGTAGCAAATGTTGTCAAAATGTCCGTGGAAGGAGTACAAGTCTGACACAGGGAAACCGTACTTCTACAACTCCCAGACCAAGGAGTCCAGATGGACCAAGCCCAAAGACCTGGAAGACCTGGAGGGTGAGTCAGGGCAGCGCCTCTCCCCCCTGGGCCTCTCCTTTGGAAGAGTACCTGTTACTCTTCCACAGGAGGGAAGGCTATGTGTTAGCCTGTTAGCCTGTCCTCCTCTGAAAGGGTGCCTGTTAGCCTTCTCTCCTGTGGAAGAGTGCCTGTTAGCCTGCCCTCCTGTGGAGGAGTACATGTTAGCCTGTCCTCCTCTGGACGAGTATGTGTTAGCCTGTTAGCCTGTCCTCCTCTGGAAGAGTATGTGTTAGCCTGTTAGCCTGTCCTCCTCTGGAACAGTACCTGCTAGCCTGTAAGCCTGTCCTCCTGTGGATGAATGCCTGTTAGCCTGTAAGCCTGTCCTCCTGTGGATGAATGCCTGTTAGCCTGTCCTCCTGTGGATAAATGCCTGTTAGCCTGTTAGCCTGTCCTCCTGTGGATGAATGCCTGTTAGCCTGTCCTCCTGTGGATGAATGCCTGTTAGCCTGTTAGCCTGTCCTCCTGTGGATGAATGCCTGTTAGCCTGTTAGCCTGTCCTCCTGTGGATGAATACCTGTTAGTCTGCTCTTCTTTAGAAGAGTAGCTGTGCCTGTTTTAACATCCATCTCTCTTCTTTCTTTCAGCCATGATCAAAGCCGAGGAGAATGGGTGAGTGGTTTCTCTTCCCCTTCAAGTGTTCGGTGGCGTGCAAGGCCAGACATTTACTCCATATTACTCCGAAAATTGAGCTCATCATCCCGCCAAAATAAATTACAGTGTTTCATCCTGTCTAAAGATAACTCTTACATCTGTGTGTGTTAGGCCTGCCTCTTTTTGAAATGAAATGCTGGCTTTAGTTTGGGTAATGTCAGTTGAAGCTTCAGACCTTGAGTTATAACTAATACTAAGATTCGAATGAGAAGCTTGTGATGTTATCACTGCTAATACAATGACTGTAGGTACAAGCCTGAGCACTTATCATGTTTCATACCCCCAGCATCCCTGCTCTTTAGTGTGTTTTTGTTTGGCCCATGCTGCAGTACACCACAAGGTCATTCTGAGACGTGGGATTCTGATGACACGGCAACAGCAGCTATGTCGAACGTATAAAAAGAGAAATATGAACTTAAGACCGTCCTGTCTCCCTTCCTCCTCCTCCCACCTCCATTTGTCCTCCTCCTGTCCTCTCTCCTCCTGTCTCCCTTCCTCCCACCGCCCGTTCTCCTCCTGTCTCCTCTCCTCCTTCTGTCTCCCCCCCTTCTCCTGTCTCCTCTCCTCCCTCTGTCTCCCCCCTTCTCCTGTCTCCCCTCCTCCTCCTGTCTCCCCTCCTTCTCCTGTCCCCTTCTCCTTTTCCTCCTCCTGCTGTCGTCTCCTCCTCCTGTCTCACTCCTTTTCCTATCTCCCTGCCTCCTCCTCCTGTCTCCCCTCCTCGTCCTGTCTCCTCCTTTTCATGCTGCAGGACTGCAGATGTCCCTGCCCCTGGCACCCTCCCCACGCCTGTCCTGCAGGCTCATGCCGCCGCAGCCATGGCAACTATGATGGAGGCGGAGAGCGTGGTAGTGAGTGTGGCCCTGCCGGTGGTGGAGGAGCATCTGACCCAGGCGGTTGTTCAGGGGAGTGAGGGCATCACCGAGGCCCCCACAGCTTCCACTGAGACCACTACCCCAACAGAGATTCCTGTCAGGTAGGAAGAGACCACCCGTGTTGGGGCTCACACACTCATGTTAAACACTGTCTCACTGACTGTCTCTCTCCCTCTCACTCTGTCTGCCTACTATCTGCCTGTCTGTCTTCCCTCTGGGGTTCAGCGCTGAGAGCTCCAAGGAGGATCGTCCAGAGATCCAGAAGAAGACATACAAGTGGAACACCAAGGAGGAAGCTAAGCAGGCCTTCAAAGAGCTCCTCAAGGAGAAGGTGAAGACCACACCCATAACTAAACCTCCACCCACAGCTGGGTCTAGGGTTCTGACCCTGACCCAACACTCTGCCCACAGCTGGGTCTAGGGTTCTGACCCTGGCCCAACACTCTGCCCACAGCTGGGTCTAGGGTCCTGACCCTGGCCCAACACTCTGCCCACAGCTGGGTCTAGGGTTCTGACCCTGACCCAACACTCTGCCCACAGCTGGGTCTAGGGTCCTGAGCCTAGCATCTAGACTTTGCCCACCGCTGTACAGCTTACATGGGTCTTATATCTACATCTGTCTGGTGTAGGCTGTTCTGAGGCTGGCCCAACACTCTGCCCACAGCTGGGTCTAGGGTTCTGACACTGGCCCAACACTCTGCCCACAGCTGGGTCTAGGGTTCTGACCCTGGCCCAACACTCTGCCCACAGCTGGGTCTAGGGTTCTGACCCTGACCCAACACTCTGCCCACAGCTGGGTCTAGGGTTCTGACACTGGCCCAACACTCTGCCCACAGCCGGGTCTAGGGTTCTGACCCTGACCCAACACTCTGCCCACAGCTGGGTCTAGGGTCCTGAGCCTAGCATCTAGACTTTGCCCACCGCTGTACAGCTTACATGGGTCTTATATCTACATCTGTCTGGTGTAGGCTGTTCTGAGGCTGTTTATAATGCTGGGAGTCACACCTCCTCCCCACCTGACCTGATGTGTGTTGTGCTGAGTGCTTCCCTAGGCACTGATCACACCTCCACTGTTGTGTAAAAGGCCTGGTTAGGAGCTCTAACAGTGTGCCTGCCCCCTGCCTATACTATACTTAGGGTTCCAAACGCTTCCCAGTAGTGCGTGCGTGAGTGTGTGCGTGCGTGCTCTCAGGTGTATTTAATCAAATTCTCTCCAGAGCACTTGGAGGTCTTAGCATGATTGGTAAGTCTCAACTCCGTGTGTGTGTGTGTGTGTGTGTGTGTGTGTGTGTGTGTGTGTGTGTTGTGTTGTGTGTGGTGTGTGTGTGTGTGTGGTGTGTTGTGTGTGTGTGTGTGTGGTGTGTGGTTGTGTGTGATGTGTGTGTTGTGTGGTGTGTGGTTGTGTGTTGTGTGTGTGTGTGTGTGTGTGTGGTGTGTGTGTGTTTGCATGCAAACGCGGTGTGTTTCTGTCTGTGCAAGGTGGCCCAGTGTGTCTATATTTAGGGCTTTTTAATTTGCTGCACAAAGCCCTCTGAGATTGGTTGCTATTTGCCCACGAGATCTTAATGGTTCTGTCTTTATGATTAGCGTTGCTGGATTTAGGCAGGGGGGGGCTGAATGAAGGCGGGCAGGCTGGATCAGGACTGCTCAGGAGCGCGCAGTATGGCATGCCTCACTGACTTAGAATAACTGTTGACAACTGACAAGGAGGATGCACAGCAAGAGCTCTCTTTATAATGTATGACTCTCCCTCCTCCTCTCTCTCTCCTCCTCTCTCTCTCCTCCTCTGTCTCTCTCTCTCTTTCTCCTCCTCTGTCTCACTCGCTATTTCTCTCCCTCTCTCCTCTGTTCATGATATGGAATTCTCTCCAGCTCTTAAACTCTCTTCTATTAGTACTTAAAATAATGCATTACTTAGTGTGGACAGGAAATTCCAACTCCGCCCTCGTCTGTCCCTGCTCCGCCCTCGTCTGTCCCTGCTCCGCCCTTCTCCACCCCTGCTCCGCCCTTCTCCACCCCTGCTCCGCCCTTCTCCACCCCTGCTCCGCCCTTCTCCACCCCTGCTCCGCTCTTCTCCACCCCTGTTGGTGTTGACAGGCTGTGTCCAGTGATCTGGCTGCTTATCAAGTGTTCATCACCCCTCATCTTCATCCTTCTGGTTTTCACAGGGTGTCTCCTCTAATGCATCATGGGAGCAGGCCATGAAAACCATCATCAACGACCCCCGCTACAGGTATGCCCTGCCCCTAACCAGTCCAGTCAGTCTGATTGGCTGTGGACGTAACTGAGTTGGGTCTGTGAAGTAAATGAAACTGTAATGTCACTGATCTGTGGAACTGATGCAGGTTGGGTTTACAGACCTGACACAATGAACTGCTGAACATCGTTCATCCCAGATCAGACTGCCTTAACAACGTGTGCATGTGTGTGCAGTGCCCTGCCAAAGCTGAGTGAGAAGAAGCAGGCATTCAACGCCTACAAGGTCCAGACAGAGAAGGAGGAGAAGGAAGAGGCCAGGATCAAGTACAAGGAGTCCAAGGAAACCTACCAGAGGTTTTTGGAGAACCATGACAAGATGACCTCCACCACTAGATACAAGTATGGGGCTTCTACCATGACAACGTGTTATACCTATAGTCACCTACATGTGGGTTCAAATCCCCCTCTGGAGGGGCAGCTGTTCCCTCTGTGGGGCAGTGTGGGGTAGCTCTTCCCTCAGTGTGGGGTAGCTGTTCCCTCAGTGTGGGGTAGCTGTTCCCCCAGTGTGGGGTAGCTGTTCCCTCAGTGTGGGGTAGCTGTTCCCTCAGTGTGGGCCAGTGTGGGGTAGCTGTTCCCTCAGTGTGGGCCAGCTGTTCCTTCAGTGTGGGGTAGCTGTTCCCTCAGTGTGGGCCAGCTGTTCCTTCAGTGTGGGGTAGCTGTTCCCTCAGTGTGGGGTAGCTGTTCCCTCAGTGTGGGGCAGTGTGGGGTAGCTCTTCCCTCAGTGTGGGGTAGCTGTTCCCCCAGTGTGGGGTAGCTGTTCCCTCAGTGTGGGCCAGTGTGGGGTAGCTGTTCCCTCAGTGTGGGCCAGCTGTTCCTTCAGTGTGGGGTAGCCGTTCCCTCAGTGTGGGGTAGCTGTTCCCTCAGTGTGGGCCAGCTGTTCCTTCAGTGTGGGGTAGCTGTTCCCCCAGTGTGGGGCAGCTGTTCCCTCAGTATGGGACAGTGTGGTCTGTCTTTACTTCCAACATTTCCCCTGGAAGTGGTCTAGAGTGTATGACCAGAGGCTCTTCACCAGCCGAGGTAGTTAGAATAGCTTAAGGCCCGTGCTTTTCCTAGCTGGTCATGAAACAGGCTTGCAAGCAGAATGTCAGTTTCATCCCAAACTAGTTCACTTCCTGTGAGTGAGATCTGGCTGGCTGTGTGAGAAAGTCTCTGACACCTCCGCAGGGGACGCCACTGTCAACCTTGACCAGAGGCCAGTTTGGCCGGCGTGTTGACGGTGACGTGGTGAATTCACAGGCTGGACAGGTGGAGAGAGGCCGTGAGGTCGTCTGCCCACCTGCAGGTCCAGACGGTTCTGTTGAAGCCCTGCTACCTCTGCCTTGTACTAGTACCACCAGCTTACACCCTGTTGGTGCTAAGAGAGAGACTATTTAGATAGATTCTTAGTGCCTGGTATCATACCGCTCTCTTGTGGAGGGAAATTACATAGCTGCAAGAAGTGGTCGACTTTTTGTGCGTGTGTGTGTGATGCTTGACTCAGAAAAGCAGAGCAGATGTTTGGGGATCAGGAGGTGTGGAGTTGTGTTCCAGAGAGGGACAGACTGGAGATATATGAAGACGTCCTGTTCTACCTGGCTAAGAAGGAAAAGGTTAGTCCCTCTACCCTAACCCTCTAACTTCCACCCTAACCCTCATCCGTCACGGCCTACCTGCTACATTCCACTCACTCTAACTCACCTAATCCTCTACGTCCCGCTTGCCACCCTAACCTTTACGTTCATACCTATTACTTCAACTGCTACCCTCTACACCATACCACCGTACCTTACATTCATTCCACCTAAACCTCTCTTACCACTAAACTCTTCCCTTTCCCCTACTAACTCTATCTTCCACTCTAACCTCCACCCTAGACTCTCTACATGCCCTACCATCTTACATATACCACCTTGTCGACCTAAACACGCTACTACCTCCACCTAACGTCTTCTAGTATCTTTCACGCCTAATCCTCTAACGCCTTCCAGCCCTAACACCCTATCGTTCGAGGACCTTATACCTCTCTTTACAGCCCTAACGCATTACACTTCCACTAACTCTGCCTTACGCAGACTTAGACGCCTCTATCCGTTACGACCGCGAATGCTTCGTCCACCCGCGTAAGCAGTCTTACTCGACACCGTAGACGAGCGTCTAGTCGTCCCCAGCGCTTTCTATGTAGGCGCATGGACCATGATTAGCAGGGAAACACTACTGTCCGATTCCAGCTCTCCATACCCCTCTCTCTCAGCCATTAACTTCTTACTCACTTATGCTCCTCAAACCCTCTACCATAGCTAACCTCTCCGTTCTGCCTCTTACACACACCTGTTTTCATTCTGATCATTTCCAGGAACAAGCCAAGCAGCTGCGGAAGAGAAACTGGGAGGCCCTGAAGAATATCCTGGACAACATGGCCAATGTGACGTACCGCACCACCTGGTCTGAAGCGCAGCAGTACCTGCTGGACAACCCCACCTTCGCAGAGGACGAGGAACTGCAGAGTACGCACACACACACACACACACACACACACACACACTCCTCACTCACACAAACACACACACACACACTCCTGTTGGAACCCTAACCCTTTGTGTTTGTCCGAGAGAAGTGACTTATGTCTGAGTGTGTCTTAATGAATGTTCTAGTTGCTTTGTGTATTATGTTTGTGCTACTGGATCAATGTCCTGTTGACTCTCCATCCACACCCTCTTCTCCTCACACCATATTCCATCCCCCTCTCTCCCTTTGTCCTCCTTCGCCTCTCCTTTCTTCTCCCTCTCCTCTCTTTTCTCCACTTCCTCCTCTGTCCTCTCCTCCCTTCCCTGCAGACATGGACAAGGAGGATGCTCTGATCTGTTTTGAGGAGCATATCCGTGCTCTGGAGAAGGAGGAGGAAGATGACAAGCAGAAGTGTCTGCTGAGAGAGAGGAGACGTCAGCGCAAGAACAGAGAGTCTTTCCAGGTTCCTATAGTTACTGTTTTATTAGCCTCATTTCTCTTTGGGAAGAACTTATCTATGTTCATAATAGTATTAATAATGCATGTTATTGAAAGTGCGTCCTTCATTGTTGAGACAAACTCTGGGTGCTACTGGTTTGAAAAGGGGAGTAAAAACACTACATATCGAATAGAAGTAAAGGGAACAAAAGCTGAAGTGTGAACTTGTGTGTGTGTGTTTGTGTGTGTGTTTGTGTGTGTGTTTGTGTGTGTGTGTGTGTGTGTGTTTGTGTGTGTGTGAGAACAGAAGTTTCTTGATGAGCTCCATGACCATGGCCAGCTGCACTCCATGTCTGCCTGGATGGAGATGTACCCCACCATCAGCTCAGACATCCGCTTCTCCAACATGCTGGGGCAGCCTGGTACGACCACACACACACACACGGCCTGGTACCACACACACACACACAGCCTGGTACGACCACACACACACAGCCTGGTACTACACACAGACACACACACACAGCCTGGTACCACCACACACACACACAGCGCCTGGTACCGCCACACACACACAGTGCCTGGTACCACCACACACACACAGCCTGGTACCACCACACACACACAGCGCCTGGTACCACCACACACACACAGCCTGGTACCACCACACACACACACCTCAGTCGCATACCCTGCACATTTACTTGTGTATATTGCTATGATGTAGTATTTCTACACACACTTCCACAAATGTAGAATTCACTTGCAAGCATGTTAATTCGTATTGAAAGTGACAGTTACTTAAAGATGAAGTCTAGGTAGTGTTTCCAGCCTGGCCTGGTCTAGCTAGTGTTTCTGTATCCGGCCTGGTCTAGCTAGTGTTTCTGGATCTGGCCGGGTCTAGCTAGTGTTTCTGGATCTGGCCTGGCCTGGTCTAGCTAGTGTTTCTGGATCTGGCCTGGCCTGGTCTAGCTAGTGTTTCTGGATCTGGCCTGGTCTAGCTAGTGTTTCTGGATCCGGCCTGGTCTAGCTAGTGTTTCTGGATCTGGCCGGGTCTAGCTAGTGTTTCTGGATCTGGCCGGGTCTAGCTAGTATGTATGTTTGCAGATGATCTTGTGTTGCCAGAGCAGCTGTTGAATAACTTGCGGATGTTAGTTTATGGTGTCTATTCTGCAGGCTCCACCCCTCTGGACCTGTTCAAGTTCTACGTGGAAGACCTGAAGGCCCGTTACCATGACGAGAAGAGGATCATCAAGGACATTCTCAAGGTGAGAGCACACAGCTCTGTGTGTGTGTGTGTGCGTATGTCTCAGTTGTCCGTGTTTGACAGGGAAGTTAACACAATCGTGTATTTATAATATGTGGCTGTGTGAGTGTGTGTTGGCGTATAGCGACCCTTTCCTGTCTGGGTGGCCCATTGACAATCACCGTAGCCACTCAGGCAATATAATGACACTACTGTCTATATGCATGCTGTATAATAACATGACTTCCTGTATGCTTGCAGTATAATAACATGACTTCCTGTATGCACGCTGTATAATAACATGACTTCCTGTATGCACGCTGTATAATAACATGACTTCCTGTATGCTGGCAGTATAATAACATGACTTCCTGTATGCTGGCAGTATAATAACATGACTTCCTGTATACTGGCAGTATAATAACATGACTTCCTGTATGCTGGCTGTATAATAACATGACTTCCTGAATGCACGCGGTATAATAATACTTCCTGTGTGGACTTTGATTATTGTCCACAATCAACTCTCTATCTTTCTCTGTGCCACAGGACAAGGGCTTTCTGGTGGAAGTGAATACTGGATTTGAGGACTTTGGTTCCATTATAAGCTCAGACAAGAGAGCCACGACTCTGGATGCTGGCAACATCAAGCTGGCCTTCAACAGTGTAAGAGCCCCAAAACAGCTGTAGCCTTGCTAGGAGTAGGGACACAAGTAACATAGTTACACCGGCCAGGAAAACAGTAACACAGTTACCCCGGCCAGGAGAGCAGTAACACAGTTACCCCGGCCAGGAGAGCAGTAACACAGTTACCCTGGCCAGGAGAGCAGTAACACAGTTACCCTGGCCTGGAGAACAGTAACACAGTTACCCTGGCCAGGAAAACGGTAACACAGTTACCCTGGCCAGGAGAACAGTAACACAGTTACCCTGGCCAGGAGAACAGGAACACAGTTACCCTGGCCAGGAGAACAGTAACACAGTTACCCCGGCCAGGAAAATAGTAACACAGTTACCCCGGCCAGGAGAGCAGTAACACAGTTACCCTGGCCAGGAGAACAGTAACACAGTTACCCCGGCCAGGAAAACAGTAACACAGTTACCCCGGCCAGGAGAACAGTAACACAGTTACCCCGGCCAGGAGAACAGTAACACAGTTACCCTGGCCAGGAAAACAGTAACACAGTTACCCTGGCCAGGAGAACAGTAACACAGTTACCCTGGCCAGGAGAACAGTAACACAGTAACACAGTTACCCTGGCCAGGAGAACAGTAACACAGTAACACAGTTACCCTGGCCAGGAGAACAGTAACACAGTTACCCTGGCCAGGAAAACAGTAACATAGTAACACAGTTACCCTGGCCAGGAGAACAGTAACACAGTTACCCCGGCCAGGAAAACAGTAACACAGTTACCCTGGCCAGGAGAACAGTAACACAGTTACCCTGGCTTCATCTGGGAGACCACACATTGTAAAGCGACTTTCTCACACAGACACACATTGTAAAGCCATCAACTGTGGCTCACATAGCAATATAACAGCTTTTGTCCCCCTGGTAGCTGCTGGAGAAGGCAGAGGCCCGGGAGCGGGAGCGGGAGAAGGAGGAGGCGAGGAAGATGAAGAGGAAAGAGGCAGCGTTCAAGAGCATGCTAAAGCAGGCCACACCCCCTCTAGAACCTGAGGCCACCTGGGAGACGGTAACTTTCATGTCACTTCCTGTCTAGTAGTACACCTGGTGGTCCTGATTATTATCATAAAACGGTCAACTTGGCAAACCTTCGACTGGTTTGTAGGCGTGTTTCAGAAAACGAGTGGTAGAGTGGCAGAACTTTTTAACAAGATGGACCAGAGAGTGTGTGCCAACTACAGGGTATTCCACCTCAGCCTCCTGGTTACTAAAACTAAAGCTCAACTCAGAATAGGAAGGCTACTCTAAGGCAGGGGTCTACTCTAACCCTAAGGGGTCTCCTACCCTGTTCCTGGAGAGCTTCCATCCAGACTGTTTTTCCTTCAACCTCAATTTAGCACACCTGATTCTACTAATGACCTGGATGATGATGAAGTGAAAACCATCAGGACGGTAGCTCTCCAGTACTGGATTAGGTGATCCCTGATCTAAGGTGATGGAGGGTTTGGCTCATTGTTGAACCTCGGATTGAAGAGGTTCTATTTTGGGAGTGGAACAACGGATCAGATCTTCACTCTTGCAAGGCTCCTGGAGATGGAGAATGTCCATCCTTTGAGTGCATATTAACGCTTTGAGAGTCTAGTAATGCTTTGAGAGTATAGTAACCCTTTGAGAGTATAGTAACGCTTTGAGTGCATAGTAACGCTTTGAGAGTATAGTAATGCTTTGAGAGCATAGTAACCCTTTGAGTGCATAGTAACGCTTTGAGAGCATAGTAATGCTTTGAGAGCATAGTAACGCTTTGAGAGCATAGTAACCCTTTGAGTGCATAGTAACCCGTTGAGAGTATAGTAACGCTTTGAGAGTATAGTAACACTGAGAGTACAGTAACCCGTTGAGAGTATAGTAACCCTTTGAGAGTATAGTAACCCTTTGAGAGTATAGTAACCCTTTGAGAGTATAGTAACCCTTTGAGAGTATAGTTACCCTTTGAGAGTATAGTAACCCTTTGAGAGTATAGTAACCCTTTGAGAGTATAGTAACCCTAATTTTGAGCGGCCCCTGGTGTGTTTGTTATAATTCAGCATCTTTATTTAATTTCTGTGCGAACCAGTGAGCTGCACCCATCCCCATGTTCTACCACTGAGCTGTACCCATCCCCATGTTCTACCACTGAGCTGTACCCATCCCCATGTTCTGAGCTATACTTTTGTGTTTTGATTCAGGTCCGAGAGAGATTCCTCAAAGAGTCTGCCTTTGAGGATGTGACTCTGGAGTCAGAGAGGAAGAGGATATTTAAAGACTTCATGCACGTCTTAGAGGTAACCCAATTCTGCCTAGTACAGACATCACGCTACTACAAAAGAAGGGAAGTGATGTCACATCTAACCCGTGTCCTGTCCTGACAGCACGAGTGCCAGCACCATCACTCCAAGACCAAAAAGCACTCAAAGAAGTCCAAGAAGCACCACAGGAAGAGGTCCCGTTCTCGATCGGTCAGTAGGCCAACTCACTTGTCTCCCCCTACAGGACAGGAGAAGGATTGAGTGTTGTAGTTAATAATGATGAATCAAGCTTTTAACTGTCAGCTCCTCTGAGACTTTGAGTTGTAGATGTTGAGAGTGGGCAACTTTGAAGACATTGGGCAGGCTGTAAACTTAGGTACAGTTAGGGCACTATCTAAAATACTATTGTGCAATTACCAAGCATTTTGTTGAGAAATTCATCACAGCTTATTTGCTCAAATGTTCAGAGGGTCTGGAACCCAGGTTACAGGAATGATTGACCAGTAGATGGCGCTAAGCCCCCACTGTTTTCACAGGGTTCTGAGTCTGAGGAGGAGGACTACCACAACAACAAGAAGAAGAAGCGATCCCAGTCCAAGTCCCCGTCTGAGCGCTCCTCCAGTGGCGAGTCTGGTGAGCCAGGAAACATGAAGCATTCAATACCTGCACACTTTGTCTCTAGAGAGGTTCTGGTGCAGCATAAACACAACCTGGACATACAAGCACAAGATCACACTACACTACATTTCTTCCTTTTTATATTACCAAGGGAACATGAGGACATGCATACACAGTAGTTGATGGTTGTGTGTGATACAGACAGCACCTGACTCGTTTCTGTTTGCAGAGAGAAGTTATAAGAAGTCCAAGAAGCATAAGAAGAAGGGAAAGAAGAGGAGGCACAAGTCGGTATGTAGTCACATGACCACCTGGAGCGGAGGGGCTAGTAAGGGTCGCCATGTCACTTACTCAGCTGTGTGTGTGTCGTGTGTGTCTGGTGTGTGTCCTGGTGTGTGTGTCCTGGTGTGTGTGTCCTGGTGTGTGTGTCTGGTGTGTGTGTCTGGTGTGTGTGTCTGGTGTGTGTGTCTGGTGTGTGTGTCTGGTGTGTGTGTCTGGTGTGTGTCTGGTGTGTGTCTGGTGTGTGTCTGGTGTGTGTCTGGTGTGTGTCTGGTGTGTGTCTGGTGTGTGTCTGGTGTGTTTGTGTGTCACGCAGGCTTCCCCTGAGTCCGAGGGAGAGAAGAAGGGGAGAGACAGGGACAGCAAGCGTGAGCTAGAGAAGGAGAATGACAAGGCCCGAGTGAAGAGCCGCTCTGACTCCAAACAGAAGTCTCCCAAAAGGAAAGCTACCAAGGAGGAGGTAGGGAACACATGGCTTCCACTCCTGGCCTCGCTTCTGCCCACACTACTGCTCCCCCAGCAGGTTGTGACGTGTTGTTCTGTGCAGGGTGGCTGGGACACGTCAGGCAGTGAGCTGAGCGAGGGAGAACTGGAGAAGAGGAGGAGGACACTGCTGGAGCAACTGGACGCACCCTGAAACTCAGTTGACCTCCTCCAACCTGGCCACCCAACCCCCTCCTCGCCTGCTCCTCCCCCTCCCTGCCTGCTCCTCCCCCTTGTGGTGGCTTTTGTCTGTACCTTTAGTTCTCCCATGTGTCCACTTCATCCTACATGCATTCCCCTCAGCGTTCATCCTCTCAGCCCTGCACACATAAATGCTACACTCTCACACACACTCACTCTTGGTAAGCTACATGTGAGGCAGCTGGCCTTGTGTTTATTCAGAGGGCTGGGCTGAGATGGGCGTTCATGGCTGTTTGACTTGTCGTCAACCCTCTGGTATAACTAGTGTATGAATACAGCCAGGCCTGTGGCCTTTATGGTCCTGCCATTCTCTTTTTGTTGTCTTTTCTAGTTGTACATGTTTAGTCTTTCCTTCATTGCTAATTGTTTGATTTTGAAATAAAAACATATCTCAATACCCTGTTGTTGACTGTGAATATCCAGGATCTGCCTACTGTCCATTTACTGTTATAGTGGCAGTTCAGTTTGACATTTATAAAATCCACACACTGATGTCTTTTTTTTAGTAATCCCTTGCCACTGATGAGGGTTGGATGGAAAATTCCTCTCTTGGGCAGTTGTGAAAATTAGACTTACCGTGTAATAATAAACCAATTTCATGACTATTGTCTTTGTGTAACTAAGTGGCTGGTGGTGTGTACGCTGGCTAATGAACAACTGTTGCTCTGGAGACAATGTGAGCCAGCAGTATTAGTGTCAATAGTTGATCTGCATCCCTGTGCTGAGATGATCATGCTGCTTCTAGATGGCACTGGTATTTTCAGGTCCACCTTTTATCTCAAGAACTACTGACTACAAGTGAAATGAAGTGTTACACAAGTAAAATTTGGCATTCTGCCAGAATGGTGAAGTGTGGTTTTTCCATCAGTTCAGTACCCCAGGAATGGCACGGTTATTTTTGCAGAATAAATTGCCATAGCCGAGCTTAAACTACATTGAACTGGCTTTCTGAAACCAAATCAACTGGAGATTAGTCCAATATAAACCTCACTCCCTAATTTGGCTTTACGGAACAGGTCTCTGGTAAGTCACAAGTTATGTACAGCATAGACTTGTATAAACTTACTGCAGCTTCAGACTTTGTCTGCACTTTGTATGTCTTTACTGGGCCCAAATGATGTAGAAAACTGCAGCATTTAAAAAGAAAATGTATTTTCTGCATCTTCATATTTTTTGTCTGTGTTCTTTTCAGATCCACCTACGGTGGATTTATTAACATTTATTAATAATCCTATTCTCTCAAATGGCAAGATCACATGTGTTGGATACTATAATCTATGCAATATTTATCAATAATAGATCAGACTTGTTTTAAGAGTAATGTTGTATGTTGATCCTTTAGTGAAGGTCAGCACACTCCATGAAAATGATCTTTCTCCAAATATTTGAACATAATGAGCATTTAATATGAATTGAAACAATAGGTTTGCAGGTGATGTAGTTAAACTTCCCCAATGGCAAGCATGTCGTTTCTCCAGAAAAATATAGTTGTCTGTCCTTGTCTGGTTTCATCATATTTACTCGGAAACAGATCATCTACCAAACACAGTAGTTTAAGTCATTGTTTTGTAATAAGCACACTGCCTGAAATACATTTCTGATGAGAACCCAGCATGCAGGGATGCTCTCATCCACAGGAACGACATCAGAAGCAGAAGGGTGGAAATGCTGCCCTCAGGGTATCCATGGAGACTACAGTTCAAATCATCAGGGTATCCATGGAGACTACAGTTCAAATCATCAGGGTATCCATGGAGACTACAGTTCAATCACAGGGGTCAATTCTTTATAATTCTGAGGTTGATAGAGTATTAATCATTAAAGGACAATATTTTACATGGCAGTTACATGAATATACATCATTATGTAAATAAAAAGATATGTTAGTTGGCTAACTCAGATCATCACATATTCAACATATCTGGAAAACAGTCTTGAAAACTAACCAGTCTTGAACACTAAATCTAGTTAATGGTGGGCTATTAGCCATTCTCTGGTTTAGGGTTAGTTAAATATACAAAATGAAACAAAAACTATAAGTTAAAATACCTTCCCGATTGTATAAAATAGGGTGCTGCAAACATAGTTTAAACAATATGTACATTATTAAATGAGTTAAATGAGAAGTAAAAAAAAAAGATCTGTTGTCTTTGATAGTAACAAAATATCTGTACATATAGAAAACTTTGTTCTGTTTGTTCACCATTGTTTTGATATGAAAAACATTAAAAACAGTCTCTCAGGACAAGCGGAACACATAACTGACAGGAAACAGTTCCGTGGTTCAATACTGTACATTAAGTGAGTAGACACCACTGCCTAAACTTACCCTAGCATTTCAAATAGTTAAAAGGAATCCAGTTTTCGAAGCAGTTCCCAAATCTTCCCAAAGTGCCCGCAGAGTCCAGATACACTTAAAGGATCTCCACCCAGAGTACTGCTCCTCTTGGGAGCTTGACTCACTAGGCAGATCTAAGTGTGGCACATCTGCATGAGAAAGCAGTGTTGTTCAACAGGTAGTATGGATGGTTAGCTAGCTATGCTACACATTAGCATGGTGTCTTCCTCCCTGCTCGACTCTAACATTATCTAGAATGCTTTCTTTTAACTGGGGTGGTAACACTGTACTTCCATTGATAGAAAAATACTTTTTGCATCACTTACTTTATCTAAGACACATTGTCCTTAAAAAGGTCAGTAGCCCTTGAGTAAAACATTGAACAGGTGATGGATTGGTACAAAGTGCTAGTGATGCACATTGTGGATTCCAATCAGAATAGTACTGGAATGTTGTGAGATGGAATTTCATATTCATATTCACTCAACAGCAATGGAACCTGATGTTCCGTACATTCTACACATTTCCCACAATGCATTTCTCTGAGGCTCCTCACTACAGACATTTCTGTTTAGTTAAACACAGAGGGAAATATTCTATATTAAAGCATTGTCAAGTTGTATTGTTCGAAGCAACAAAAAACAACCACAAAATACAACAAACAGAAAACATCTGACCACATTGTTTCAGGCACTTGGCTTTCTGAAGTTCCCTGTAACTGTCATTTCCCTCTCTTTCTTCCTCTCTCTCCCTCTCTTTTTCACTGTGTCTTCCTCTCTCTCCTTCCTCTAATACATACATAGTAGACCACATACATGGAGAAAGACATGTACATAAAGATATGTATTCTTATTTAGTTTATACATATGCTTGATCTATGACTGCTAGGTGCTCTTTCAACAACACTCACTTGTCTTTCATTGAAAACATCCCTCCACCCTTCCTTCACTTCCCCTTTCCTACCATCACCAGCCTCTCCCCCAAGCACATGCTCTGTCCCCTTGTCACATGACCACTTCCCCTTTCCTACCATCACCAGCCTCTCCCCAAGCACATGCTCTGTTCCCTTGTCACATGACCACTTCCGCATTGTTGAGGGGCCGCAGGTTCTGGTCATCAAAGCGTCTTCGGACACTCCTCCTCACCGCATCAGCTCTGCGGTAAGGCTGGTTTCGAAGATCTGGGAGGATGAGGAGGAGGAGGGAGAGAAGAAGATGAGAGAGCAGTTAGTCATCTTGCAGGAGCTCCTTAGATGAGCCCACAGACTCGAGTGCTGGCAGCCAATCAGACAAAGCAGCTTGACTTCTAGAGGGGAGGGACGGTGCTCAACTCCCTCTGGGTCATGAATTGACTCCAGCAGGAACTTGCTGATCTGCAGATGCTTTCGTGTGTCATCAGCTCTGCCCCTAAGGAAACCTTCTGGGAAATCAAGGACTACTGTACAGTGTATCTCCCTTCATAAGACTGCTAAAGGGTTTATTGTATCCATGGATACATGTTCACTTTTGTTAAACACTCCCAGAGGTGAGCAAGGAACAGAGCATGGGTGGACTAGGACATGTCCTTCAAGACAGGCCTCACCATTACAGGCTGCATTACTGGGACAGTGGGAAGTGTTAGGTAAACAGAGGCAGGGATGGAAGGAGGGATAGAGAGACGGATGGAGAAAGAGATCCCAAAGGAAGATGGGAAGGGAGAGAAGGAAGTAATAAAGAGGATGTTTGCCTCGTTTAGGACACATCCACTACAGGGGCACTATTAAAAGGAGTCCCTTACCCTCAAGTGGACATTAGGAAATTTAGTAATGTTATTCTTCTTTAGGGCTGGATGAAAAGAAGACAGACATAGAGGTTAAATAAAGTGCAGCAAGACCAGGCATCCCAGTAACTCTAGCACTTCACAGTGGGCTGGTCTGAGCATAGCCGCTGTGGGGAGCAGGGATGTGGGGCCAGGACCAGGGCCAGGGTTAGGACCAGGGGCAGGACCAGGGTTAGGACCAGGGGCAAGGCCAGGGGCAGGGGCAGGACCAGGGGCAAGGCCAGAGCAGGTAGGGCAGAGCAGGAGCAGGGGTAGGACCAGGGGCAAGGCCAGAGCAGGTAGGGCAGAGTAAAGCACAGCAAGGGAGGTCATGTTGTTAGAAGGGGCAGGACTGAGGCTAGTAACTGACACAGCAGGCACAGGATTAATATGATGAAGAGCAAACACGTCTGTGCCCTGTCTCACAATTCAGGCTACTTTGTTGACCAGCTTTCAGCCCAAGAAAATAGAGAAGACCTTGCATGAGTACCTCATTAAACGACACAACTTTAAATAATCATACAAAAAAACCTACAACATATATATAAGAAAATAAGTTAACGTAAACAAAAACCCAAGTGCCCACCCTCATGCAGCCAGGAATGTAGGTGTGAATGGAGTCCTAAAAGTGGATGGAGTCCTAAAAGTGGATGGAGTCCTGTGTGTGGATGGAGTCCTGTGTGTGGATGGCTCCTGTGTGTGGATGGCTCCTGTGTGTGGATGGAGTCCTGTGTGTGGATGGCTCCTGTGTGTGGATGGCTACTGTGTGTGGATGGAGTCCTGTGTGTGGATGGAGTCCTGTGTGTGGATGGCTCCTGTGTGTGGATGGAGTCCTGTGTGTGGATGGAGTCCTGTGTGTGGATGGCTCCTGTGTGTGGATGGAGTCCTGTGTGTGGATGGCTCCTGTGGTGTGGTCCTGTGTGTGGATGGCTCCTGTGTGTGGATGGAGTCCTGTGTGTGGATGGAGTCCTGTGTGTGGATGGAGTCCTGTGTGTGGATGGAGTCCTGTGTGTTCTGTGAGTCCTATGTGTGAGAACACACAGCAACAGTCCACAGAACACCACAATTATGTGTCTGGCTGGTGGTTAGTGATGGTGGAAGAATCATGCTTCATGCAACAAGTTAGCAAATGTGACCCTGATTATCCAACAGAGTCATGTGACAAGAACATGATGTCCACTGCAGGGCATCCAAACAGTGCACAGGGTCAGAGGCAGCAGGGTGCATTGTGGGTAGGGAGCAGGAGAAGCTTTGGGCATGCAGGAAACTGAGTAATAACAACAATTGCATAAGATGAGCACAATGTTTTCCATGGACAAACATGAATGCAGAATCGTGGTATGATGTTGATAACAGAATGGTTTACTAGGTCTAGATCACAATCAGACCTGGAATATTCTACTCCGCATTGGAATTCCAATTTGAATTATGAGTTTCATAAGGCAATGATGTTTACTGTTTCAACGTAGAACTGTACTTCTACCAGTCCACCAGCAGGTAGAGCTCACCATCCTCCTGGGTACCCTGCTGCCTGTCGTGTCACAAGCTGCAATGTGCCTGTGTGTGACTGGGCTCCCTGCTGCATAGCCTGTTTTCACCTGCTGTGCTCCAAAAGGCCCAGGTGATGTCTGGGACATCTTGGTTGCTCTAGGATGTATTCGGATGCAGACTCACATGCAGGTGAAAGAGGGAGAGAGACAGTGACCCACCACACACCCCCACACACCTACGCCATCCCACACACCCCCACACACCTACGCCATCCCACACACCTCCATGTCTACCTGCATCCGCATGCTTGGAATGCAAGGAAAGGGACCACACCTGCCCACAACCCATTCCAAGAGACACAGAGAGACACGGAAGGAGATAAAGAGAGACAGAGGAATGGAATAAGAGAGAAAGACAGAGGGAAAGAGACAGACAGACAGACAGACAGACAGAGAAAAAGAGGGCAGGGAAGAGAAGGCTTCACAAAGCACAACCATAGGAGGGCTGGAGATGCAGAGACAGGAGGGTAACCTTCAGACAGAGAGTATGACAGGAGGGTAACCTTCCGACAGAGAGTATGACAGGAGGGTAACCTTCAGACAGAGAGTATGACAGGAGGGTAACCTTCAGACAGAGTCTACAAGCTTAGTAATGGTGGTCCTCATTGAGGGTGGGCTCGCAGAAGAACCAAGACCCTCGTTTGGCCGTGCGAGCGGTAAAGGGCACTGTCTTCAGCACTGCATCAAGACAACAACAGCCAAGACAAAACAGCACAATACAGAGGTCAGGACCAGCATGTCTACAGGGTTACAGCACAGGGTTACAGCACAGGGTTACAGCACAGGGTTACAGCACAGGGTAGCAGTCCCTAGTAGTAAGGCAATATCAGAAGATGCACAGTACACTTTCTAGACTAGCCTACACACTCTAACACAGGTCTTGCAGGATGTACAACCCTGCAACTACCTCTGCAACTAACCGTGCTACGCACCCTGTTACTCACCCTGCTACTGAGTCCTTTAACTAACTATGTAAATGACTGTTATTGCTCTGTTACTAATGTTACTATCTCTATCTTATCTGCTATCTTCACTGATGTCTGGACTACTCTGTGGGAGTAGAAGCATTTCCTGATGAAGAGAGACTGAGCGAGGAACACTAGGAACACTCTAGAACGCTCTAAAACACTCTAGAACACTTTTGGAGCACTCTAGAACACTCTAGGAACACTCTAGGAACACTTTAGGAAAACTCTAGAACACTCTTGGAACACTCTTGGAACACTCTAGGAACACTCTAGGAACACTCTAGGAACACTCTAGAACACTCTAGGAACAATCTAGGAACACTCTAGGAACACTCTAGAACACTCTTGGAACACTCTAGAACACTCTAGGAACAATCTAGGAACACTCTAGGAACACTCTTGGAACACTCTTGGAACACTCTTGCTGGCTGAAGTTTGTCAGCTAAACACGTTGGGATGAGGGGTTTGTATTGATGTGACAGATTAAAGCACATTGTTCATTGCTCAGACTGGTTTTGGTACAACAATGTTAAAAGCAGATATAAGCAGGTAGTAGAAGACAAACACTAATTAAAGCTTGTAGTTAGATTGTAATTAGATTTGCTGGATCACTTAGTTCTGAACCACAGAGGCCTGAGACGTTAGGTGCCATATTGTTAGTTCTGCAGGATCCCATGTTAATGACTGGATCTGGAGTATAGGACAGGCCCATCTGCAGTGTACTGTCTGTGAGTGTATGTGCATTAGTGTTGTCACAGTACCAACATTTTATTAGTTGATACCAATACTAGTGAAATGTCCCAGTACTCAATCATTTTTGATACCAAAGCAAAAAAAAAAAAAAAGGTTACTGAACAACTCTCATCATTGTCAGTGTCTTACCCACACGCCATACTACCATACCGTACCGTACCATACCCATACTACCATACCGTACCATACCCATACCACCATACCGTACCGTACCATACCCATACTACCATACTGTACCGTACCATACCCATACCACCATACCGTACCATACCCATACCACCATACCGTACCATACCCATACCACCATACCATACCGTACCCTACCCATACTACCATACCGTACCGTACCATACCCATACCACCATACCGTACCATACCCATACCCATACCGTACCGTACCCATACTACCATACCGTACCGTACCATACCCATACTACCGTACCGTACCGTACCATACCCATACTACCATACCGTACCATACCCATACTACCATACCGTATCGTACCATACCCATACTACCATACCGTACCATACCCATACTACCATACCGTACCGTACCGTACCCATACTACCATACTGTACCATACCCATACTACCATACCGTATCGTACCATACCCATACTACCATACCGTACCGTACCCATACTACCGTACCGTACCATACCCATACTACCATACCGTACCGTACCCATACTACCATACTGTACCATACCCATACTACCATACTGTACCATACCCATACTACCATACCGTAACGTACCCATACTACCATACTGTACCATACCGTACCATACCCATACTACCATACCGTACCGTACCCATACTACAATACTGTACCATACCGTACCATACCCATACTACCATACCGTACCGTACCCATACTACCATACCGTACCATACCGTACCGTACCATACCCATACTACCATACCGTACCATACCGTACCGTACCATACCCATACTACCATACCGTACCGTACCATACCCATACTACCATACTGTACCATACCCATACTACCATACCGTACCATACCCATACTACCGTACCGTACCGTACCATACCATACCCATACTACCATACTGTACCATACCCATACTACCGTACCGTACCATACCCATACTACCATACTGTACCATACCCATACTACCGTACCGTACCGTACCCATACTACCATACCGTACCATACCCATACTACCATACCGTACCATACCCATACTACCGTACCGTACCGTACCATACCCATACTACCATACCGTACCATACCCATACTACCATACCGTACCATACCATATGCATACTACCATACCGTACCATACCCATACTACCATACCGTACCATACCATACCCATACTACCATACCGTACCATACCCATACTACCGTACCGTACCGTACCATACCCATACTACCATACCCATACTACCATACCCATACTACCATACCATACCACCATACCGTACCGTACCGTACCATACCCATACTACCATACCCATACTACCATACCCATACTACCATACCGTAACATACCCATACTACCGTACCGTACCGTACCATACCCATACTACCATACCCATACTACCATACCATACCGTACCGTACCGTACCATACCCATACTACCATACCCATACTACCATACCCATACTACCGTACCGTACCTTACCATACCCATACTACCGTACCCATACTACCATACCCATACTACCATACCATACCACCATACCGTACCGTACCGTACCATACCCATACTACCATACCCATACTACCATACCCATACTACCATACCGTACCATACCATACCACCATACCGTACCATACCCATACTACCATACCCATACTACCATACTGTACCATACCCATACTACCATACCCATACTACCATACCCATACCACCATACCGTACCATACCCATACTACCGTACCATACCCATACTACCATACCCATACTACCATACCCATACTACCATACCGTACCATACCCATACTACCGTACCATACCCATACTACCATACCCATACTACCATACCATACCATACCATACCACCATACCCATACTACCATACCGTACCATACCCATACTACCATACCCATACTTCCATACCGTACCGTACCCATACTACCATACCGTACCGTACCATACCACCGTACCGTACCATACCCATACTACCATACCGTACCATACCCATACTACCATACCGTACCGTACCGTACCACCGTACCGTACCATACCCATACTACCATACCCATACTACCATACCGTACCATACCCATACTACCTCCTGAACTGTAACTATTTTAGTGTATATATACATGTGGGTATATTTATGTGTGTGTGTATGTGGACCTGTAATGATGTCGTCGATGGCGCCATCTTTCCCCTCGTACACATGGCGGCTGTCCTTAACCTGCTTCTTCCTCAGCTCTGCTATGAGCTCCTGCTGCTGACGCTTGTTCTTCTGGGCAGGACACTAGGGAGGTCACACACACACACACACACACACACTGAAGCCTGCCTGGATGCGGATTGGAGTCACCTTGATCGAAGGAGAATGAGAGCGAGGACAAACCAGAGCTGAAAAGGTCTCAGGAGATGAAGTATCCCAAGAACAATACTTCCTACTTCCCTTCATAAACAAGAACAACCAATCAGACAACTTCTTGACCCTTACTAATCAACATGTGACTAGCAATGCTACAGTAAGTTACACCGGGGTTAAGCCCTTTCTTTTGTGAACAGGGCCCATCACGTGGAGATCCTAGATGTTAGCACTACGAGAGGTGGGGCAGAACAACGCCTAGTCTAACTCTAGAATATTTGCCCACCGAAGCAAATGACTTGTTGGTGTGCGTTAGGCAAATCAACCTGATTCTGATTCTTCGACAATAACCTGCTAACCAGTTGACGATGACAGCCGCATCATCACCTTGCTCATCAGCTTGCTCTCAAAGCTGCTCATGATCTCCTGGTCCGTAGCACGGCTGTGGTTGATCCTCTCTGCCAGATTCTGAGCTCTCCTTCCTATCTCCTCGATCCTGGAGCTGAGCGTAAAGATCAGCTGGCTATATTCCTCCCGCTCACTCATGACTGGCATGTTGGCACCCGAGTTCTCACTTTGCCGCAAAGAACGAGAAGATTCTTCGTGGGGTGTGAAGTCCTATGACTACGTCGTAAGGAATCTTCTCACATTTCAACGCCCTATTATATGCAAGCGGATCGCGGAACTACTGAGTACAGCCTACTGGCGCCGTCACGAAGCTACTTGGCTGTTTCGTGGCTTTTCATCCAGGTTCAAATGAAAACGTTTCCATCGCTTGACACGTCTTGCTCTAGCCCACTATGCATCGTGACGTCTTCGCTATAGAGCAAAGGTGTTGTTTTATCCGTTCCTTATGGAAACCTACTATTACACAGAGACTAAACGTTATTTTAAGTTCATTAATTTTAGAACTCGGGTAACGACAGCTTCAGTATGGAATAATAGCATTGAACGTTT
>BROE01000022.1:19836181-19896128 GCA_036571765.1 Plecoglossus altivelis
GACACACACCAGACACACACCAGACACACACCAGGACACACACCAGGACACACACCAGACACACACCAGGACACACACCAGGACACACACCAGGAGACACACACCAGTACACACACTAGGACACCCACCAGACACACACCAGACACACCAGGACACCCACCAGGACACCCACCAGACACACACCAGACACACACCAGGACACCCACCAGGACACACACCAGACACACACCAGGACACACTTCAGACACACACCAGACACACCAGACACACACCAGACACACACCAGGAGACACACCAGGACACACACCAGGACACACGTCAGTGGCTTACAGCTGGATGGCCTTGCAGATCTCCTCTGGTGGCTTGCCCACCTTGCGCAGGGTGATGGCCAGGTTCTTTGCTCGGTTGGAGTCGAGCAGTGACACCTTGTGGGGGGCCTTCTGGGTCACCTTGATCTTATTGGCGGTCACGTCGATGGCTGGGCCCTGGGCTTTCGTCTTAAACATCTCCTCAAACTCATCCACATTTAGGTCCTGCATAGGAATGTTCAGCCAGGTTAGGTTCCCTTCATTGGTTCATAGAGTGTGTTAATGGTAAACAAACTTCCTGGACTCAGGTTAGTTACATGATCCCAGGAGAAGGATGACCCCAGGATGTACACACCAGGAGAATGTATGGGTTAAGGTTGGCATGTATGAGAAATATTTCTGAAGAGTGTGTGTCTTCTTTGTGTGTATATGTGTGGTTGTGTATGTGTGTGTATGTATGTGCAGATGTGTGCGTGTATGAGTATGTGTGTAAGTACACTGACTTCCAGGATCTTCTCATCATCTATCTCGTTGAACACGGTGCCGTTGATCTGGTTGGGTTTGAGGGCGACCCAGTTGAAGACGGGCATCCGGAACTTGGTCTTAATGGGCTGCTTGATCTTCACAGCTGGTCAGGAAACAAGCGAGTCAGAACTGGAGCCCAATGTCACAGACGACTCACACACACACACACATTACATACATTACATTACATTAAAGTACATACATACATACATACATACATACATACATATTATAAATAAATATATTTGTGTATGAGAGAGGCATGGCCTGGAGTGCTAACAGAATTCCAGGCTTTCACAACACAGTCCTTTCTCAATCTCTCTGTTATTTGGAATAGCGTGTCTCAGCATGCAGTAAACTGACACTTTGATTTCGATATCACAAAGACTCACACACAAGCACACTACAAAACACACACATGCACACACAAGGTATGGCTAGGCATACAGGTGGTAGATACAGGAGTTAAAAACTTGGTATTTTCAGCGTGATGAGAGTGTGTTTTTACAGCTCACACGTACAATCCAGCACCAACTTTCCTAGAGCCACTCCATGAAGAACCTCACCATCAGGTGTTCTACTGATGAAGAACCATCAGGTGTTCTACAGCTGAATAACCATCAGGTGTTCTACTGATAAAGAACCACCAGGTGTTCTACTGATAAAGAACCATCAGGTGTTCTACTAATGAAGAACCATCAGGTGTTCTACTGATAAAGAACCATCAGGTGTTCTACAGCTGAAGAACCATCAGGTGTTCTACTAATGAAGAACCATCAGGTGTTTCTACAGCTGAAGAACCAGCAGGTGTTCTACTGGCAGTACAGGCAGCACAGAATCTTTGGGAAGTTTGTGTTTTGGGTTCTTTGCATGCGAGTGGTATTTGAATGTGCACATGCTTTTTGCACTGGAACATATTCTGAGACTTTCAAAGTCATTTGTGAGAATGGATGCCAGTCTGTCCAGCATGGCTAGACAGGATACTCAGTATCTCAGTAGCCCTTTAGATACCCTCTGTCCAGCATGGCTAGACAGGATACTCAGTATCTCAGTAGCCCTTTAGATACCCTCTGTCCAGCGTGGCTAGACAGGATACTCAGTATCTCAGTAGCCCTTTAGATACCCTCTGTCCAGCATGGCTAGACAGGATACTCAGTATCTCAGTAGCCCTTTAGATACCCTCTGTCCAGCATGGCTAGACAGGATACTCAGTATCTCAGTAGCCCTTTAGATACCCTCTGTCGGCAGCATGGCTAGACAGGATACTCAGTATCTCAGTAGCCCTTTAGATACCCTCTGTCCAGCATGGCTAGACAGGATACTCAGTATCTCAGTAGCCCTTTAGATACCCCCCCCCCCAAAAAAGCTGACAGCTGAAAATACCAAAGACTTTCTCTTCCAAAGTAAGGGGAGGACAGACAGGGAGGACAGACAGGGAGGACAGACAGGGAGAACAGACAGGGAGGACAGACAGGGAGGACAGACAGGGAGGAAAGACAGGGAGAACAGACAGGGGAACAGACAGGGAGAAAGCAGACAGGGAGACAGACAGGGAGAAAGAACAGGAGGACAGACAGGGAGAAAAGACGGGAGAACAAGACAGGAGAACAGACAGGGAGGAACAGACAGGGGACAGACAGGGAGAACAGACAGGGAGAACAGACAGGGAGAACAGCACGATCACATGACAGAGAGAAACCTACAGAAGAGCTTGATGGGTCCCTCTGGGTGGCAGAGAAGAGACAGAGGAAGGAGAGAAAGAGGTCCAATGAGAGAGAACAAGAAAGAGAGTCAAGAAAAGAGAAAACAAGAGAGAACAAGAGTAAGAACAAGAGAGAGAACAAGAGAGAACAATAGAGAACATTGAGAGAGGGAGAACAACATTAGGATGGGACGTGAGAAAGATAGGTACGAGGAGAGCGGGAAGAGCGAGAGGTAGGAGAGAGAGAGAGGAAGGAGAGAGAGCAGTGAGCGAGGCAGGAGAGAGAGAGAGAGGGAGGAGAGAGAGCAGCGAGGGAGAGAGAGAGGGAGGAGAGAGAGAGCCAGGAGGGAGAGCAGGGAGAGGAAGGAGGAGAGAGCAGGAGGGAGAGAGCAGGAAAGAGAGAAAGAGCAAGAGAAGAGAGCAGGAGAGAGAGAGAGGAGGAGAGAGAGCAGGAGCGGAGACAGGAGAGAGAGAGAGAGGAGCGAGAGGAGCAGGTAGGGAGAGAGAGAGGAGGAGAGAGAGAGAGCGGAGGGAGAGCAGGAGAGAGAGAGAGGAGGAGAGGAGAGCAGGGGGGAGGAGAGCAGGAAAGAGAGATAGAGCAAGGAGAGAGAGCGGAGAGAGAGAGAGCAGGAGAAGAGAGAGGAGAGAGAGAGAGGAGGAGAGAGAGAGCAGGAGGGAGAGAGAGAGGAGGAGAGAGAGAGCAGGAGGGAGAGAGAAGGAGTGGAGAAGAGAGAGCAGGAGGGAGAGAGCAAGGAAAGAGATGAGACAGCAAGAGAGAGAAGAGCAGAGAGAGAAGAAGAGAGGTAAGAGAGAGAGAGCAGGAGGGAGAGAGCAGGAAAGAGAGAGAGAGCAAGAGAGAGAGCAGGAGAGAGAGAGAGAGCAGGAGAGAGAGCAGGAGAGAGAGAGAGGAGGAAGAGAGAAGAAGAGAAAGAAAAGGAAGGAGAGAGAAAGACAGAAAGAGAGAGAGAGCAAGAGAGAGACAGAAGAGAGAGAGAGCAGGAGAGAGAGCAGGAGAGAGAGCAGGAGGAGAGAGAGCAGGAGAGAGAGAGAGCAGGAGAGAGAGCAGGAGAGAGAGAGAGGAGGAGAGAGAGAGCAGGAGGGAGAGAGCAGGAAAGAGAGATAGAGCAAGAGAGAGAGCAGAAGAGAGAGAGAGAGCAGGAGAGAGAGCAGGAGAGAGAGAGCAGGAGAGAGAGAGAGCAGGAGAGAGAGAGCAGGAGAGAGAGAGCAAGAGAGAGAGCAGGAGAGAGAGAGAGCAGGAGAGAGAGAGAGCAGGAGAGAGGGAGCAGGAGAGAGAGAGCAGGAGAGAGAGCAGGAGAGAGAGAGCAGGAGAGAGAGAGAGCAGGAAAGAGAGATAGAGCAAGAGAGAGAGAGCAGGAGAGAGAGCAGGAGAGAGAGAGCAGGAGTGAGAGAGCAGGAAAGAGAGAGAGAGCAAGAGAGAGAGCAGGAGAGAGAGAGAGAGAGAGCAGGAGAGAGAGAACAGGAGAGAGAGAGCAAGAAAGAGAGATAGAGCAAGAGAGAGAGAGAGAGCAGGAGAGAGAGAGCATGAGAGAGAGAGCAGGAAAGAGAGATAGAGCAAGAGAGAGAGCAGGAAAGAGAAATCATTAAGAACAAAATAATGTGTTCATGTAAAGAAAAAAAGGACAATTGGCAAAAAAATGAACATCAGAAAATCCAACCTTTCATGCAGAAGCGGTCATTTGAATGTGATTAACAATCATCAAAAACGTTCTAGACCACCAGTTTTCAAACTGGGGTACGCATACTCCGTGTGGGGTATGGCTGCAATGAACTAAAAGCCTGATGAAAGCTGAAGAGTTTCTAAATGTTTCATATATTTAGGTACTTGTTTTGTTGTTTATATTACGTTATTGTACCATTCATTTTACTTCAAATGAAAATTGTATAATACGACTATATCAGATAGGGTGGATTATATTATTTTGAAACCCTTCATGATAACCTGATGATTAGATTGATGGTTGTAGGTTGTAGCTAGGTGTACATTGGAAACATGGTACCATGTCATTGAATGTTTCCTGTATAGTGAACTAGTTATAAATGTCTAGGCTAGATTCAGTGCTGTAGATCCAGAGAGGGGTATGGAGCCAATATCTGGACAAGGCGAATCATGATGATTCCCTGACCAGCTTCAGGTTCATCAACACCCCTGTTTGACCTCAAACAAGATCTAGGACCCTATCTTGCACCAGGTGCAATTGACTTTGTACACAGACGCATGTATAAGCATTTGGTTTTAGTGTTTAAGCAATGGGCAAAAACTGTATTCAGACTAACTGCATTTCTACCATCCCCATACAATGTAACTTGTCTGTCTTTTACTGCCCTGACGAGAACGTCTCTGGCTGTTAACCGCTCCTGACGTGTGCCTGGCAAACCCGCCATTATAATAGGAATAATCAACCATGGAATGAGCACTCCTGGTTTTAAAGGGAATGTGAGCTGACGTGCTGATTGGTTAATTGCACGTTACGCCCAAACCACACCTATGACTAATGTACCAACCAATTTTCGCTTTGCGCCAAAACTAATTTATCCCGCTGGCATAGGAGCAACAGTGCCTACGCCCAGTTACTTGTGCTTGCCACTTGTGTTTCAGATCGTGTAAATAGGGCCCCTAGTGTTACTAATCTGAGACCCATCTTTCATTTTCTACCACAATGTGATTCATCATTCTTAGCCACACACACTTAAACAAGGGCATAGACACTCATACTACACACACATGTGAAGAGGAGAAGAGGAGGGATTAGGCTCCTGAAGCCGTTGACTCTACCTGCTAATCTAAGAGTTAAAGATGATGTGGGACATTGGTAACTGCTGTCTGCACTAGGGGAGGGCCACGGAAGACTGGGGCGGACAGGGCCCAACATGATACTGTGGCACGGGGGAGACGGGGAGGAGGGGAGAGGGAGCGGGCTGTCAGACCATTATGGTACTGCGAAGAAGAGGGGAATGATAGACATATCATCAATATCCAACAGGATTCTGCAGAGACAGAGAGGAGAAAAAGAGAGATAGAGAGAGTGTGTGTTTGTGTTTGTGTGAGTGTGAGAGAGAGGGTGAGAGAAAAGACGAAGAGAGAGAATAGAGAGAGAGAAGACATAGAAAGAGAAGAGATAAGGAGAAGAAGAGAATGAGAGAAAGAAAGAGGAGAGAGAGGATGGATTAGGAAGAATGAAGGAGAAGAAGAAGAAGAGAGGGAGAGAGACGGAATAATGGAGAGAAAGAGAAGAAGAGAAGAGAGAGAGAATGAAGAGAAAGTAAAAGAAGAGAGGAAGAGGAGAGGGAGAGAGAGAACAGAGAAGAGAGAGAGGAGAGAGAGAGAGAAGCAGAGGAGAGGAGAGTAGAAGAGAACAAGATATTGAAAAGGAAAGAGAGAGAGAGCGGAGAGAAGAAAGGGAGAAGAGAGGGAGAGATGAGGAAAAAAAAAAAATGAGAACATACGAAAAAATTAATTAAAAATACGATCAAATAAAAAATAGGAAAAAGGAACAGAAGAGAAAGAGAATAGAAGAGGGAGGAGAGAGAGAGAGAGGGAGAGAGAGGGTATAGAGTGAGAGAGAGAGAGAGAGGAGATTAGAGAGAGAGAGACGAGAGAAAGAGGAGAGAGAAGAGGAGAGAAGCGTGAGAGAGAGAGAGGAGAGAGATAGAGAAGAGACAGAGTGAGAGAGAAAGAGAGAGGATAGAGAGAGAGAGAGCAGAGAAAGAGAGAGAGAGAAAATATAGAGAGAGACGAAGAGAGATAGAGAGACGAGAGAGGGCCAGAGAAGAGAGAGAAGGGTGAGAAGAGATGAGAGAGAGAGAAAGGGAGTATGATTGTAACAGAGAGGAGAGAGAGGAGAGAGAGAGTTGTTATTGTGTAACAGAGGGAGAGAGAGAAAGGAGAAGAGGGATATGATAATATAATGTAACAAAAGAAGAGAGGAGGGAGAGAGAGAGAGGGTGAGAGGGATGAGAGGATGAGAGTGATGATGGTGATGAGAGGATGAGAGTGATGATGGGGATGAGAGGATGAGAGGAGGAAATGAGAGAGAGGAGGAAAGAGATAAGAGAGAGGAGAGAGAAAATAAGGAGTGAGAGAGGGAAGGAGAAAGAAGAAGAGAAAGAGGAGAGATGAGAAGAAAGGCAGAGGAAAAGAGCAGAAGAGAGAGAGAGGGCAAGAGACAGAAAGGAAGGGGAGAGGGCAAGAGAGAGAGAGAAAGGGAGGGCAAGAGAGCGAGAGAGAGAGAGAGAGAGAGAGAGAGAGAGAAAGATAGAGATGGGAAGAGAGAGAGAGAGGGCAGGAGAGAGAGAGAGAGGGCAAGAGAGAGAGAGAGAGGGCAAGAGAGAGAAAGCCACTCTCACTGCAACATGCTGCAAATTTCACTGCAGTTACAGTGACAGTACATGATCAAAGCACCTTAAGTTAGGAACCCTGACTATTCACACACTGTGATGGGTTGAAAGCTCTGCTTACCTGACCCAGCAGCAAGGGGGGGAGGGGGAGGGGGCGGTGAAGGCACCCCTGGGACTCCCCCTACGTTGTTGGGCCCTGCAGGACTGCTGTCAATGTCCCTGGACATGCCTGTGCCCCCCTCGCCTCCCGGGGGTAGGGCGGGGCCAGAGGGAGGTGAGGCCAGGTCACCCAGGTTCCTCTCCAGAGGGTTCCTCTCCAGAGGGTTCCTCTCCAGAGGGTTCCTCTCCAGAGGGTTCCTCTCCAGAGGGTTCCTCTCCGGGACTTTGGAGGAGCTCTGCATCTCCAGCTCCTGGATCTTCTTCTCCAGGTCTCCCTGCTTCTGGATGGTCTCTTCCTTCTCTTTCAGCACACGGCGGAGTGTGTGCACCTGTGAGCTGGCATCCTTGTACACTTCCTGTTTGGGCAGGACGTGTGTGTGTGTGGGAGGGACAGGGGGATGGAGAGAGGTGCTATCAATCCACAACTTAGTCAATCAGTCTATATATCTACCCATCCATCCAAACATGGACCCTTCCATCCACCAATCCATCCATCCATCTATCTACCCATCCATCCAAACATGCACCCTTCCA
This sequence comes from Plecoglossus altivelis, assembly GCA_036571765.1. Classification (NCBI taxonomy): domain Eukaryota; kingdom Metazoa; phylum Chordata; class Actinopteri; order Osmeriformes; family Plecoglossidae; genus Plecoglossus; species Plecoglossus altivelis. The sequence continues at coordinate 19,843,766 of BROE01000022.1, forward strand.
TCCACCAATCCATCCATCTCTGGGTTTTGAGTTTCACAGAGAGGGGGTCTAACCCTGATGCTCTCCAGGTCATTGTTCCTCTGCATCAGCTGTTTCTCCAACTCCACGATCTTAGCCATGGCCTCATTCTCAGTGTCCAGCAACTTCTCTGTCATCTGGGACAGCAGAGGTCAGGTCAGGGATCAGGTCAAAGGTCAGGTCAGTTTATACAGAAGCAGTATCATCACTGCTGTGAGGGGGACAGGGAGAGAAAGAGAGAGAGCGAGAGAGAGAGAAAGAGAGGGATAGATGTAGAGGGAGAGTGAGACAGGTAGAGAGAGACAGGTAGAGAGAGACAGATAGAGAGAGAGACAGGTAGAGAGAGACATGTAGAGAGAGACAGGTAGAGAGAGAGGGAGAGGGATAGATGTAGAGGGAGAGAGAGACAGGTAGAGAGAGACAGGTAGAGAGAGCCAGGTAGAGAGAGACAGGTAGAGAGAGAGGGAGAGAGAGAGGGAGAGAGAGACAGGTAGAGAGAGACAGGTAGAGAGACAGGTAGAGAGAGACAGGTAGAGAGAGAGGGAGAGAGAAAGACAGGTAGAGAGAGACAGGTAGAGAGAGACAGGTAGAGAGAGAGGGAGAGAGAGAGACAGGTAGAGAGAGACAGATAGAGAGAGACCGATAGAGAGAGACAGGTAGAGAGAGACAGGTAGAGAGAGAGGGAGAGAGAGAGAGAGACAGGTAGAGAGAGACAGGTAGAGAGAGAGGGAGAGAGAGACAGGTAGAGAGAGAGGGAGAGAGAGAGACAGGTAGAGAGAGAGGGTTGTGTGAGTATATCTCACGTGTGACACGTTCTCCTCCAGCTCCTCCACGCGCTCCAGCGCCACGTTCTTGGTCTCTGCGTCCTCCAACAAAGCACCAACATCAAACACGTTGTCCAGGTAAGCCTGGATCTGCACCTGTAGCTTGTCACTCTCTGTGTGTTTCAACTTCTACACGCACACACACAAATACACACACAGACACGCACACATGCACATGTGCATACACACACATGCCAATATACACATGCATGAACACACACACAAAGTACACATACGCATGTGCACACACACCAGAAAGAGATGTCTCCAGTTCATCAGAGAGGAGAGCAGACAAACTTAATCTCTCCAGCAAGGAGTACAGTATGTGTAGGGTGTATGTCTGTGTGTGTGTGTGTGTGTGTGTGTGTGTGTGTGTGAGTCTGTCTGTGTGTGTGTGTCTGTGTGTGTGTGTCTGTCTGTCTGTCTGTCTGTGTGTCTGTCTGTCTGTGTGTGTGTGTGTGTCTGTCTGTGTGTGTGCATCTGTCTGTGTGTGTGTGTCTGTGTGTGTGTCTGTGTGTGTGTCTATCTGTGTGTGTGTCTGCGTGTGTGTGTGTGTACTCACGTCCAGGTACTCGTCAAGACACAGCTTGGTGAAGTTGTACTGTAAGTGGACTCTGAAGTTCATGTCCTCTACTGAGTGGACCACGATGTTGATAAACTGCATACAGGCCACCTGGGGAACAGTCAGGGTTAGCCTGAGCTGGGGGCCTCAAGTCTAGAACTGGCACTGACTACTTCCTGGCTGGATGGAAATATAGATGACTATCTTATTACTGATTAGCTGGAGTGTATATAAACATAACTGTGCATCTGTGTGGGGCCACATACACAGACTATGTGCTGTCAAATGTGATCTCCCTCAGCCGTCTAATCCAGGCTTGATGACCTTTCTTAAGAAGCTCAACATCAGCCCAGCAAGATGCCAGCTGGGACTCGTGCGTGCTCTTATGCTCCTGTCAAATGCCTGGCTATGGTTAGCCTTAGGGACAACTGGTGACCTGTGGCACACAAGGCCTGCTCAAACACACACAGCTTCTGCTGGGCACTCCGGGTAATCAGTAGGAAAATGTGGAGGGAGACAGGGAGAGAGACAGAAAGAGAGGGCGAGAGAGGTGAGAAGGAGAGAGAGGGAAGGAGAGGGATGGAGAGGGAGAGGGAAAAAGAGAGATGGAGAGAGAGAGGAGGGAGGGAGGAGAGAGGGATGGAGAGAGGGAGGAGAGAGGGAGAGAGGGAGGAGAGATATAGTGAGGAGAGAGTGAGGAGAGAGAGGGAGGAGAGGGAGGGAGGGATAGATAACCATGTTAGCCTAATAACTGGCATAGTTCTCTCACAATGCACAACTCATTTATCACGTTCAGTCTTCTATCTGAATAGTCTTCACCCATTTCTGTTGAAACCTTTGCAACTGTCAATTGTAACTTAACTACGACGCTCAAGTGGAGTGTGCTTGTCTGAATATACCATGAAGTCGATGTTGTTGTCCTCGTTCTTGAAGTGCTCCATCAGCTTCTCAAACCTCTGATCCTCAGAGCACACCTGTAACACAACACCACCCATCATCTCATCTGTAACACAACCCCACCTGCAGCACAATGAACTTACACACATGTAACCCCACCCATACACATGCTGTCGTACCTCCTTAAAGTTGTCGAAGGCAGAGAGGATGATTTCATGTCCTCCCCTCACTAGACACACAGCAGCCAGCAGCTCCAGGACCAGAGCTTTGGTTCTGAGGGAGTTCAGCACAGTAAATAGCACGAGCTACAGTACAGACCCACATAAGTATTATATACAGCCTCCCTCTCATACACTACAGACCCACATAAGTATTATATACAGCCTCCCTCTCATACACTACAGACCCACATACGTATTATATACAGCCTCCCTCTCATACACTACAGACCCACATAAGTATTATATACAGCCTCCCTCTCATACAGTACAGACCCACACATGTCTTATATACAGCCTCTCTCTCATACACTACAGACCCACACATGTCTTATATACAGCCTCTCTCTCATACACTACAGACCCACACATGTCTTATATACAGCCTCCCTCTCATACACTACAGACCCACACATGTCTTATATACAGCCTCCCTCTCATACAGTACAGACCCACACATGTCTTATATACAGCCTCTCTCTCATACACTACAGACCCACATAAGTATTATATACAGCCTCCCTCTCATACACTACAGACCCACACATGTATTATATACAGCTTCCCTCTCATACACTACAGACCCACACATGTCTTATATACAGCCTCCCTCTCATACACTACAGACCCACACATGTCTTATATACAGCCTCTCTCTCATACACTACAGATCTACCTGACAGCAATCAACAAAACCACTATGGAGTCTGTAGGGCTTGAGGTTGTATGTCTAACCAAGATCAGGTTTATAATGACACACCTATAAAGGCTGATAATGCAAGTAGTCATAGATTCTATTTAATCTAAGGATTTAAAGACAGGTCAATAAAAATAGATCTAGCTAGCTAAATGTTAAGACTCGCTGGCTGTTTGGTTGGATGTTTAAACAGGCTGAATGAGCCGAACACACTTAAATCTGTACCTGAGTGTGTGTACATATGAAGAGGAGGTGTCATTTTGTTAGTGACAGGAGAATCTGAGCAGGACACAGATCTATAAGCTGCCTCTCACCTGCTGATAATAACTACAGGGTCTGCCTCTACCCCTGCCTCTCACCTGCTGATAATAACTACAGGGTCTGCCTCTACCCCTGCCTCTCACCTGCTGATAATAACTACAGGGTCTGCCTCTACCCCTGCCTCTCACCTGCTGATAAGTGTAGGGCCAGCCTCTTCCCCAGCCTCTAGCCCGGCCACCACACCAGCCTCCACACCTGCCTCTACCACAGCATCTACAAAGTGCAGCCTCTACCCCTGTCTCTTACCTGCTGATAATAACTACAGAGTCTGCCTCTACCCCTGCCTCAGCTTCTGCCTCTACCCCTGCCTCAGTTTCTGCCTCTACCCCTGCCTCAGTTTCTGCCTCTACCCCTGCCTCTCACCTGCTGATAATAACTACAGGGTCTGCCTCTACCCTGCCTCTCACCTGCTGATAATAACTACAGGGTCTGCCTCTACCCCTGTCTCTTACCTGCTGATAATAACTACAGGGTCTGCCTCTACCCCTGCCTCTCACTGCTGATAATAACTACAGGGTCTGCCTCTACCCCTGCCTCTCACCTGCTGATAATAACTACAGGTCTCCCTCTCCCTGCCTCTCACCTTGATTTTTAAATAACTACAGGGTCTGCCTCTACCCTGCCTCTACTCTGCCTCGTAAACAGGGTCTGCCTCTACCCCTGCCTCTACCCCCTGCCTATAACCCTGCCTCTACCCCCTGCCTCTACACCTGTGATAATAACTAACAGGGTTGCCTCTACCCCTCCCTCACTGCTAATAAAATACTCGGTCTGGCCTCTACCCCTGCCTCTGCCTCAGCCTCTACCCCTGCCTCTACCCCTGCCTCTCACCTGCTGATAATAACTACAGAGTCTGCCTCTACCCCTGCTCTCACCTGCTGATAATAACTACAGGGTCTGCCTCTACCCTGCCTCTCACCTGCTGATAATAACTACAGAGTCTGCCTCTACCCCTGCCTCTACACCTGCTATAAAACAGGTCTCCTCTACCCTGCCTTTACGCATAAAATACATCTCTCTACCCCTCCTCTCACTGTATAAGTGTAGGCCAGCCTCTACCCCTGCCTCTACACCTGCCTCCACACTAGCCTCCACACCTGCCTCTACCACAGCATCTACAAAGTGCAGCCTCTCTAAAACCCAGCCTCCACTCCAGCGCCACTAGAACTTACCTAGGGTTCTTATTGTTGAGACTAAGTGCAATTTCATTCACAGCATGAGGGTGCGACATGACCATATTGAAGCCATACTGGAACATGACATGAAGATGACGAGAGAGAACAGACTAGTTAATAAAGGTGGGGTGCCTTCTTTTACATCCTAAAGACTGTCAACAGACTTGACAGACGATGTGTCAGAGCAAAAATGGCAGGATGACAAATGACTGTCTGAAGATTAATGTGTGTGATTCTCTGTGTGCATGTATCTCTGGTTTGGCATTTATTGGTGCTTGTACAGTGATGGTCAGGGAGAGACATTATTCAGGATAGAGAGAGAAAGAGAGATTAGTCATAAAGAGAGAAGAGAAGAGAGAGACAGAGAAGAGGCAGGAGAAGAGAGCAGGAAGAGAGGGGCAGAGAGAAGAGAGAGACGAGGCAGGAGAGAAGAGGCAGTGAAGAGAGAGAGCAGAGAGAGAAGTGGCAGGCGAGAGAGAAGAAAGAGGGCAGGAAAGAAAGAGCAATAGAGACAAGAGAGAGAGCAGAGAGAGAGAGAAGGCCAGATAGAGACAAAGAGAGGAGGCACAGCGAGAGAGAAGAGGGAGGAGAGAGAGAGCAAAAAGAGAGAGAGAGCAGCTGAGAGAGAGAGGCAGGAGAAGAGAGGCAGAGAGAAGAGAGAGAACGCAGGGAATAGAGAGCAGGAAAGGAGGGAGGAGAAAGGCAGGAGAGAAGAGGAAGCCACTCACCTGGTAGTTCATGATGGCACGCAGACACATCACACATAACGTCATCTCTACACAACCCCGATTCTTCAGTGTTCGCCTGCTGGGGAGCGTGTTACAACTGCACAGAGACAGACACAGACAGGAGTCCGTTAGAACCACTGGGTTCTTACATACCCAGAACACATGGACTTTGAGCAAATAAGAAAACAGATGGTTATTGCAGCTCTCTGTATCTGCCACTTCAGCACACCCCTTAAAGAACCTTTGAGAGCAGTGCCTGAGCTCCGTGACACCAAGTGCCACAAGTTGTATTATCTACAGCCCTGCTACTAGAGGGTGCAAGGCCGTCTAAGCCATTGTTTTCATTGAACTATGCAACACAAAGATAGCAATTCCAACTGGCACAATAGCCAGCCGTTATTTGCATGCAGGGCAGAGATGACCTTGGCTTTGTGGAGACTAAATCAGAGAGGGCCTCCTGGTGCAGGTCTCACAGTCAGAGAAGAAAACACTCACACACACACTCACATGCACTCAAACACACACACACTCACATGCACTCTCACTCACATGCACTCTCTCACACACACACACACACACTCAGATGCACTCACACAAACACACTCACTCACACGCACTCACATGCACTCCCACACGCTCACATGCACTCCCACACGCTCACATGCACTCCCACACGCACTTACATCAACACACACATGCATTCACAGGTACACATAAACAGACACACATGCAAAAACAAACACACACACAGACATACACATGCAGCACAAGCAAACACAGCTGCATACAGCCAAGGGAACATAGAGTTTATTTTGGGCCGTCACAAGACTCTACCAACCAGGACTTCTGATAAAAAACAGTCAAACATCCTTCAGACAACAGAGATACTCTGATGCCCTCAGACAGTGACCTGAGTCCAGACATGTGAAGAGAGAGTAAGTGTGTGTATGTGCGTGTGTGTGAGACAGAGAGAGGGAGAGATAGAGTGTGTGTATGTGCGTGTGTGAGACAGAAAGAGGGAGTGTGTACATGCAACTGTGTAAGACAGAGAGAGAGAGAGAGAGAGAGAGAGAGAGAGAGAGAGAGAGAGAGAGGGAGGGAGGGAGAGAGTGTACGTGCATTTGTGTGAGACAGAAAAAGAGAGAGAGTGAGAGAGAGAGAGAGAGAGAGAGAGAGAGAGAGTCAGTGTGTCCATGTGTGTGAGACAGAGAGAGACAGATATAGAAACAAAGAGAAGGAGAGATAGATAGAAAGAGATGCAACAAGGATGAGCTCCAGTTTCTTATGCCCCTGTGGCCAGAGACTGACCAGTTAGAAGGGTTTCTGTGAAACAGCCGCACCCTCTGTCTGGACCTGTGGGAGGACTACAGTAACCCACACCCTAACTCAACAACATGCAATATCGTTGGCTAGTACAAGCAGGCTGAGAATGTGTGTGTGTGCTTGGTATCTTAGTCTGTGCATTTTACAGAGTGTTAAAGTTTTAAAGAGTGTGGGGGGGTTAGTGTATTTGTGTGTATTTAGATTTGTGCTACTGTGCATGTAAGGGTCTGAGTGTGTTTAGGTGTGTTTTGTGAAAGTGTATCATTGGTACTATTGAGGCGGATGTGATGTCTATACTAGCCATGTCCCCTCACTAACTTTTCAAGTTTGTCAACTTGATTTACATTATTGATCCACATTAAGATGTCCAGGTGACATTGTGCACAGTTCCAGAATAGCATTACAATATCAAGGAATTGTATCTGCCTATGACTAGACTGTATTTATGTTAATATATATCTACAGCATGCTTCAGGCCACAGCTTCTGGAACATAGCCTTATTAACGCTATTGTATACAAAGCTATTATTTAGTCACATGTGATTATACCTACCTATCCTGTGTGTTATCAGCTGATATAAGAACAAGCCTTGATAGCACATCTCCTGATCCCTCCAGATTAAGATACGAATCATGGTGAGCAATACTCATTATTATGATGCAACAGACAGGCTTTGACAAGTCCAGCATTGCGCACAAACCATAAACATTCCTCTACGGCTTCCAGCTATATTTTCTGTGAGGTGTAATGAAAGGATGGGCTTTTCCAAACAGCATCTGACTACAGCACAACATAACAAGAAGGACTGCAACACAACACAGCACAACACAACTAGAAGGACTGCAACATAACGTATCTATGTGGACGACCCGCACACTTCTTGAAGCAGAAATACTGAACGTGAGCTCTACTGTACCATTTCCGTGAGCACTTCACCAAGCAGGGAGTCCTTTAGGCAGCCAGAAAGGAAAACAAACAAGTATACTCTTAACCAGGAGCCACAGGTGCAGCTCAGTGACTTACGCACAGTGACTGCAACGTACTTCAAGTCATGACAGTGTTTCTGTACATTGGAATACATTTCTGATCCTGCTAACATCAGTATTAGATTACCTTGGCATCTCTTTCTGAGTTTGGAGGAAACTAAAGAATAGTACAGAGTTTTATTAGATGCATGCAATGTCATCCATAATTATTGTACACACCCCTATAACTACAGGCTACCAAGCATCTTCACATAGCAATGCTGAAGCAGACACACATACGGCCTCATAGGAGCTGACGAACAAAGCTATTGGCTCTAAATGCAGGACAAACTGCCTCTTCAAACACTAGTGGGGCCGAGGTGCAGGAAGGCAAATAGTTTACATCCCTGACACACATTTTGGATGGGCATTGCAAGCAGAGAGGAAGGTGAGGAGGATTGGATGAGCGAGCGAGCAAGTGAGTGCATGGAGTGATGATAGAAAGTCATCATAGCTGTAACACTGATATCTCTACTGTATGTACAGCTGTAACACTGATCTCTACAGTAGATACAGCTGTAACACTGATATATCTACAGTAGATACAGCTGTAACACTCTGATATCTCCACTGTAGATACAGCTGTAGCACTGATCTCTACAGTAGATACAGCTGTAACACTGATATCTCTACAGTAGATACAGCTGTAACACTGATATCTCTAATGTATGTACAGCTGTAACACTGATCTCTACAGTAGATACAGCTGTAACACTGATATCTCTAATGTATGTACAGCTATAACACTGATATCTCTACAGTAGATACAGCTGTAACACTGATATCTCTAATGTATGTACAGCTATAACACTGATGTCTCTAATGTATGTACAGCTATAGCACTGATGTCTCTAATGTATGTACAGCTATAACACTGATATCTCTAATGTCTGTACAGCTATAACACTGATATCTCTACTGTAGATACAGCTGTAACACTGATCTCTACAGTAGATACAGCTGTAACACTGATGTCTCTAATGTATGTACAGCTATAACACTGATATCTCTAATGTATGTACAGCTATAACACTGATATCTACAGTAGATACAGCTGTAACACTCTGATATCTCTACTGTAGATACAGCTGTAACACTGATATCTCTAATGTATGTACAGCTGTAACACTCTGATATCTCTACTGTAGATACAGCTGTAACACTGATATATCTACTGTATGTACAGCTGTAACACTGATCTCTACAGTAGATACAGCTATAACACTGATATCTCTACTGTATGTACAGCTATAACACTGATATCTCATGTAGCTACAGCTTCAGTCAGTTTCCCAGCTCAGCTACTTGGTCTCCCTCCAGACCATCATTTCTGTGCATGAGTTGTAATGAAGCCAGACATCATGAGAATGTCAGGATTACCCCAGAGACAAAAATAGGCATAATTGGATGAGATGTTTTACATGGAATTTACTGTGGTAATTCAGTCTAATCCCAATGAAACCCTGTTTTATTTAAATGTTTTATTATTGAATGTAATAGTCCATTTAATTTAAAGATGCATGTTTGAGAGGGACTCAATGTGGCAGGTGTATCCTGAACAAGGACACTGGCATGTGTCAACCAGATCACTCTTCATGCAAAGGTCATGTCAGCGTTCCTTAGACGGGTATAGAATGATCCTGTCAGCCAACAGACACTTAAGACATTTATAGATTTTCAGGTCTTATGACTTAACAAAGGGGCTTTTCAGACATCACATGACACGAGCGACCGTCGAAATACACACACACACACACACACACACACACACACACACACACACACACAAAGCCATGACAGTAGAGCTTGTGATTCGACTGGTTCCCCACCACAGGCGGCATACATCAAGCTATTAGTAGGTGTGACACGTGTGTGTGTCCGCATAGGTCTGTGTGTGGAAGCATAAGTTTGTGTGTGATTGACGTGGGTGCTCGTGTTTATTTGTGTGTGTGTGTGTATGGTGTATGTGAATATGCACACACATAAATGCATAAAATGATAATGTATAAAATGGTTACAATTTGTTCATATATGAACAAACCAGTGATTAAACTGATAATTATAATCCATTTTTGTTGTTATGTGGCCTTTTCGTGATGTTGTGTTTGTCATGATATCATTATTATATTGGTAGGGAGGGTACGGAAAGCATAGCCTACACCTTTCTTGTAAAATTTTAATCAGAAATATAAGTGATTTTGTTAGTTATGCAATTAAATAACCCCTTTGTACATACGAGTGTTGTTAATGTTAACGTGTTGTGTGCTTGGTATTGTACAGTGGGGTTGTTAACGTGTGGTTGTGAATGTACGTGGTTTAACTGTGTGTCTGTATGTACAGTAGTGTTTAGCATGTGATTTTGCTGGACCGAGATAGTTTACGTGTGGTGTTGCTGTATTTCATGTTGTAACTGTGTTCTGGCATCTACTTTTAACGGTGTGCTGTATTTACATAGTGTAAGTGGGATCGGCATCTACATAGTTGTAGCGTGTGTGTGCGATGTACCCAGTAGTGTTACTGTGTTCTGTACCGTAGATAGTGTTAACTGGTGTGCTTCTTACATGTGTGTTCTAGTTGTTGTTGCTGCATCTACATGTTAACGTGTTCGTGCTTGTCATGACGAGTAGTGTGTTAAGCGTTGGTTGTGGTACCTAGTAAGAGTGTTACGTGTTGCTGATACAGTGAGTTTAGCAATGTTGTCTCGTACGTTACAGTAGTGTGTTAACTTGTGTTCTGCACGTACAGTGTGTTAACTGTGGTGCTGTTGACAGTAGTGTATTAGCAGTGGTTCTGGTATGACATAGTGTGTAACTTGGGCTGCCTACAATAGTTCGTTAGCGTGTGTGTGCTGTACCGTATAAGAGGTGTTAACGTGTGTTGCTATATTTTACAGGGATAGCATGGTTTGTTGGTACCGTAACAGTAGTGTTACGTGATGTTTGCTTGTACCGTTAGCATAGCTTGTGGTAACGGTTCTGGCATCGTAATTAGTTACGGTGGCTGTACCGTAGGATAGTTTACTGTGTTCCTGTATTGTACAGTAGTTTAAGGCATGTGTGTGCTGTATTTACAGTAGTGTGTAGCATGTGTGTCTGGTACCTACCAGTAGGTGTTAGCTGGTTTTCTGGACGCATATAGTTTTCCGGTTCAACGTGTTGTGCTGGCACTACAGTATGGTAGCGTGTGTGTTGCTGGTATTGTACAGTAGTGTGTTAGCGTGTGTGTTGCTGGTACCGTACAGTAGTGTGTTAACGTGTGTGGGTTCTGTATTGCTACAGTAGTAGCGTGTTGTTCTGGCATCGACAGTTAGTGTGTTAACTGGGTTGCTGGTATTGTACAGTAGTTTAGGGGTGTGTTGTGACCGGTAGGTAGTGTGAACCGTGTGTTAGCTGATTCTACATAGTTTTACATGTGATTGCTGTACCGACATAGTGGTGTTAACGTCTCTTGGGTTGGCATCTACAAGTAGTGTAACGTGTGTGTTCTGTGTATTGTACAGTTATGAGTTAGATGTGTGTTGTGTATTGATCAGTATGTTTAAACTGTGTGTTGCTGGTACCGTACAGTAGTGTGTTAACGTGTGTGTTGCTGGCATCGTACAGTAGTGTGTTAACGTGATTTGCTGGTTCGTACAAGTGTTTAGCATGGTGTTGCTTACCGACCATGTGTTAACGTGTGTGTTGCTGGTACCGTAGAGTGTGTGTTAACGTGTGTTCTGCTCGTACAGTGTTATTAGCGTGTGTTGCTGTTACCGTAGAAGTAGTGTAGCGTTAACGGTGTTTTGCTTGTATGACCAGAAGTGTTGCATGTGGGTTGCTGGTATCGAACAGTAGCTTTGATGTGTTTCTGGTACACTACAAGTATTGTTACTGTGTGTGCTGTACCGTAGATAGTGTATTTATGTTGGCTGTAGTACCATAGGTTAGCGTGTCTGTTGTGGTAAGTACAGAGCTGGTTAATGTTTTGCTGGCACTACAGTAGTGGTTAGCTGGTAGTTGCTTATTGACAGATATGTGTGTTACGTGCTGTGTTGCCTGTACGTTAAGTAGTGTTTAACGGTGTTTGCTGCATCGACATAGTGTGTTAGCGTGTGTTGCTGTAACCGTACATATTGTAACGGTTGTGCTGCAATCTACTAGGTTAGCTGTGTGTGCTGTATTACCATAGTTAACGTCTTTGTTGTTGCGTACAGATAGATGTCAGTGGTTGAGACATGATCGAGAAACCCTCTGTATGCGTGCATCGCTCTTTCCTGACGAATAGTGTAGTAGCGGTTTTTGCTTACCGTAGAGAGTATATGTGGCGTCCAACACGAGACAGGTTGTTCCCACTGGTGGGGGGGATGAGAAGAGGCCCTCCATGGAAGCTCCTCTACTAGAGCGTTCCGGATTTGCTCTGTCCACCAGAGTTCGTATACTCTCAACACATCCAGTCAAACTCAACAGAACAATAGGTGTGTTTGTCTGAGCTTGTGATATTGTGTTTGTGAGTGTGTGCATGTGTGTCTTGATGTAGGTGCATAGTCTATATTCTATTTTATAAGCCATTAAAGAAATATGAACAGGTCCTTAGAACAGCACTAGAGAAGTGAATTGCACTTTAAAAGTTAGGCCATTGCGTCTGAATGGAAACCCTGTGACTGGTATCAGGTATTCCATCAATAGAATGTATGTATACCGCGCAGAGAGAAAGAGAGGGAGAGAGAGGAGAGACGGAGAGAGAGAGGACGAACAGAGAGAAAGAGAGAACATTTTCAAGAGAAAAAATTGCTGAACATCTTAAATATAAAAACTTAAAGAACTTTAATATATTTATGATGCACAGAGTCATTGTCCTGGCAATAGACAAAACATTGGGTTGACTGAAGAATCAAGGAAATGCAAACATTCAGACAATTTCAGACAAATGACAGGGTTTAATCAATGAAGTTTAGATGATAAGACATGAATAGTTGTAGGCCAAAAGTAGCAACAGTGAAGCTGGCATTAGTCTAGCATTGGCTTATAGGAGGGGCACGTTGGACCAGGCAGTGGAGACCCTTGTTGTCACGTTAAATTATGCCTTGTGTTTCACAATGATTATGTTTAATCTGTTGCTTCAGATCATTTTTCTTATTATTGTGATAATTTGAGTTCAAATGAAGAAACTATGCATCATAATTTTGATGAGTTCAATCTTAGATGGCTTTTGGCACCAATGCTCACTCATTCAGAAGGGCATTTGTGAGCATAGTGTCCAGGCTGCATGTGTGAGGGCATCTCCCAGCAAGTGATGAGCATTGTGTCTAACTGTGTGTGTCAGCATTGTGTCTAACTGTGTGTGTCAGCATTGTGTCTAACTGTGTGTGTCAGCATTGTGTCCAGGCTGTGTGTGTTAGCATGGTGTCCAGGCTGTGTGTGTTAGCATAGTGTCCAGGCTATGTGTGTTAGCATGGTGTCCAGGCTGTGTGTGTTAGCATGGTGTCCAGACTGTGTGTGTTAGCATGGTGTCCAGACTGTGTGTGTTAGCATTGTGTCCATGCTGTGTGCGTTAGCATGGTGTCCATGCTGTGTGTGTTAGCATGGTGTCCAGGCTGTGTGTGTTAGCATGGTGTCCAGGCTGTGTGTGCTAACATGGTGTCCAGGCTGTGTGTGTTAGCATGGTGTCCATGCTGTGTGTGTTAGCATGGTGTCCAGGCTGTGTGTGTTAGCATGGTGTCCAGACTGTGTGTGTTAGCATTGTGTCCAGGCTGTGTGTGTTAGCAAGGTGTCCAGGCTGTGTGTGTTAGCATGGTGTCCAGGCTGTGTGTGTTAGCATGGTGTCCATGCTGTGTGTGTTAGCAAGGTGTCCAGACTGTGTGTGTTAGCATGGTGTCCAGGCTGTGTGTGTTAGCATGGTGTCCAGGCTGTGTGTGTTAGCATGGTGTCCAGACTGTGTGTGTTAGCATGGTGTCCAGGCTGTGTGTGTTAGCAAGGTGTCCAGGCTGTGTGTGTTAGCATGGTGTCCAGACTGTGTGTGTTAGCATGGTGCCCAGGCTGTGTGTGTTAGCATGGTGTCCAGACTGTGTGTGTTAGCATGGTGTCCAGGCTGTGTGTGTTACCATGGTGTCCAGGCTGTGTGAGAGCATCTGGCAGTGAGTGACTTACGTGACAGCATACTGTGCAAAAGAAAGATATTCCACCAGAACATCCAGACCTTTGTTGTCCTCGTTCAGGAACTCTCTAACCCACCTGGTGGAAACACAGGAGAGTTAAAGGAACAATGGGCTTTAACAAGCTTATATGCAGTGGTACATCGTGTGGACATCTCTGTATGCAAACAGAATCCTTACAGACAGAAATTGATGCTATTCTGTCCAATTGCAAATAAGATACCATTTACCGATGAGATTAGGTTAAAGAACTAGAAAAATATCTGTGTAGTTACGAATAAGAAAAAAGACATTAGACTACACACACGTACATGCAATCACAGACACCCACATACTAGACTACATAGACACATGTGCATGAAAGCACACACACCAGCTACTCTACACACACAGGTTACATTGTGTCCACAAAAACAAGCTTTGCATTATAGGAAAATAAAGGCATATTATTCAATGTAGGCACAGTCCCCTCTGCCTTCTCTGTATATCTTGTTCCATCCATCTCTCTCCCCCTCTCGGAGGAATAGCTAATACTTCGTTATCTAATCTAGATTAGGTAGATTAAGTATGTAATCTAGTTTAGTAACATAAAGTCACTAAAACATGCCAGGAGATAATCAATGTAAACAATGGCCTTCATAAAGAGCATAATCTATGGGTACCACTAGACATCCTTGACATGACTCCATGTTCAACAAACATGGAGTCTGCTTCCAAATCCCAGCATGCATCTGACCTCACCTCCACCCCTCTCGCCCTCACCCCTCTCACCTCCACCCCTCTCGCCCTCACCCCTCTCACCTCCACCGCTCTCGCCCTGAGAGTTGATAAGAAATCAATCAAGCTTCCCCCAAAACATGACTTCCTGCTGCAAATCAAGTTCAATCCTGTTGGTTGTAAATCCTCTGACTTGTGGAATGTTCTCATATTATCTGTGGATCGCTACCTTTGTTCTTCTGCCTGTTACCAACGGGACACAAATGGAGAGGTTTGTAGCAGCTCACCCACTGCTAGTAACTTCCATGCATGTGCTTTTCTTACCATTGACACAATACATCAATGCGTTAGATATAAACCATAGTGGCTTTTCGGAGCAGGGGGTGGTGGAGGAAACCAGAGCTCTGGCGATGAGGAGGAGGTGCTCATCTTAAACATCGGCCTCTAAATGCTTTTATGTTTTTCAGGGCTTCCGGAATAACAAGATTCTTCCTCTGACCTTCACACTGCGTCAGGTCTTCAGACATTCACCGAGTTCACACAACACTGCACAACTCACCCAATGTGATTGGTCCGTAATGAAATTTCCAGTTCTCTCAGGACTTGTGTGGACTCCTGTACTCTCCGTCTGAATTTCTTAGGAAAAACAAGAAAAGGTGTACATCATCACGCTTACAGCTCCTCAATCAAGACTACCCCAAACTGTGTATGACACGCAGACTTCATTTGGAGGAGCTGTGAGGCAGTGAAAGGCCAAGGCAGACAGACATGCAGCACATCTACAGTATTAAGGGATGAGATTCCTATGAAGATTACTTTGTGTATTTATGTTGATAAACAGGTGTTTTTATTACTTTCATTTGAAAGTAATGAAAGTAAAAGATGTGTAAATCCAGAAGTCTTGTCTGGGCAAAACCAGCGAGTGGACAACCACCCTAGCCTGGTGACTGACAGCAGCGTAGCGTTGGCAACCACCCTAGCCTGGTGACTGACAGCAGCGTAGCGTTGGCATGGCAACCACCATAGCCTGGTGACTGACAGCAGCGTAGCGTTGGCAACCACCCTAGCCTGGTGACTGACAGCAGCGTAGTTTGGCAACCACCCTAGCCTGGTGACTGACAGCAGCGTAGGGTTGGCAATCACCCACCCAGACTAATGGGAGGATACACCTCTTTGATGACACACCATGACATCATTGCATCACAGCTGACAATGTTAGAACAGTCCCAGTTCGGTTTCCAGAACATCCCTATCAGACAGGAAACAGCATCTCTATCAGACAGGAAACAGCATTTCTATCAGACAGGAAACAGCATCTATTTTAGGCAGAAACAGCATGTCTATCTGGCAGGAAACAGCATCTCTATCTGACAGGAAACAGCATCTCTATCAGACAGGAAACAGCATCTCTATCAAGAAGGAAATAGTATCTCTATCAGACAGGAAACAGCATCTCTATCAGACAGGAAACAGCATCTCTGCCAGGCAGGAAACAGCATCTCTATCAAGAAGGAAACAGCATTTCTAACAGGCAGGAAACAGCATCTCTATCTGGCAGGAAACAGCATCTCTATCTGGCAGGAAACAGCATTTCTAACAGGCAGGAAACAGCATCTCTATCTGGCAGGAAACAGCATTTCTAACAAGCAGGAAACCCCATCTCGATCTGGCAGGAAACAGCATCTCTATCAGACAGGAAACAGCATCTCTATCAGACAGGAAACAGTATCTCTATCAGACAGGAAACAGTATCTCTATCAGACAGGAAACAGTATCTCTATCAAGAAAAAAACAGTATCTCCCTCAGACAGGAAACAGTATCTCTATCAGACAGGAAACAGCATCTCTATCAGACAGGAATCAGCATCTCTATCAAGAAGGAAATAGTATCTCTAGCGGATAGGAAACAGCATCTCTATCAGACAGGAAACAGCATCTCTACCAGACAGGAAACAGCATCTCTATCAAGAAGGAAACAGTATCTCTATCAGACAGGAAACAGCATCTCTATCAAGAAGGAAACAGTATCTCTATCAGACAGGAAACAGCATCTCTATCAGACAGAAAACAGCATCTCTATCAAGAAGGAAACAGTATCTCTATCAATCTATCAAGAAGGAAACAGCATCTCTAGCGGATAGGAAACAGCATCTCTATCAGGCAGGAAGCTGTATGTGCTGGAGAAACATGGAGCACTGTTCCCATGGCTCAGCTGGTGTGGGTGTGTGTGTTTGGCTCATGAAGAGATGAGAAAGTGTTTTCATTGGGGAGGAACCTTTTGTGTGTTTGAGTGAAGCGTAGCGCAGGCTTTAGCAGTGCCCCTCCTCTCCTCCCTTCTGCCTCCCTTCTCTCCTCTCTCCTCCCTTCTGCCTCCCTTCTCTCCTCTCTCCTCCCTTCTGCCTCCCTTCTCTCCTCTCTCCTCCCTTCTATCCTCTCTCCTCCCTTCTATCCTCTCTCCTCCCTTCTGCCTCCCTTCTCTCCTCTCTCCTCCCTTCTGCCTCCCTTCTATCCTCTCTCCTCCCTTCTCTCCTCTCTCCTCCCTTCTGCCTCCCTTCTCTCCCCTCTCCTCCCTTCTATCCTCTCTCCTCCCTTCTATCCTCTCTCCTCCCTCCTGCCTCCCTTCTATCCTCTCTCCTCCCTTCTATCCTCTCTCCTCCCTTCTATCCTCTCTCCTCCCTTCTATCCTCTCTCCTCCCTTCTGCCTCCCTTCTCTCCTCTTTCCTCCCTTCTCTCCTCTCTCCTCCCTTCTGCCTCCCTTCTATCCTCTCTCCTCCCTTCTATCCTCTCTCCTCCCTTCTGCCTCCCTCCTCTCCTCTGTCTCCCCCACATCCCCTTTGCACTAAGTACTACCAGCTGCAGCATTGAACAGGAGAGAAAGAGAGAGAGATGAAAGGAGAGAGAAATACATTAAAGTGGAGAGAATATGAAGAGAAAAAGAGAAAAAGAGGGAGGATGAGGGCAAACAAGACAGATTGAGAAATCAACCCTAGAGAAAAAGCAAAAAATGAGAGGAAAAATAAAATAGTATGAAGGAGGAAGAGGAGGAAACAAGGGAATAGTAAGTGGTGGGGGGGGGGAGTGTTCTGGAGGGGTCATCCTGGAAACAAACTCATGACTGGTACATTCTTGGGGACTTGGAATGGAACTTTTACACCCTGGTAGTGAGCAGATTGGCTTGGAGCAGCTCAGAGGATGGTACCAAAGCAGTGGATTGGCTTTGATTTGCCGGAAGAAATGTACCAAAGCAGCTGATTGGCTGGAGGCAGAGCAGAGGAATGCAGCAGGCTGGCTGTGTGAGATAGAGCTAGTGACCACTACTCACACTCAGGCACAAAGTAGCAATTGTTTGAGTTTGAAGAAAAGGGGGAGCAGCAGGAATGTGTAAACCATAACTCTCCAACTCGCTCTCCCTTTCTCCCTCTTCCTCTTTTACTGACAACCTCTATCCAGCTTTCCTTTTCCTCTCTTTTTCTCGATCCATGTCTTCAATTCTTTTCTGTATCTGTCCAATCCTTCTCTCTCTCTCCATCTACCATCCTCTCTCTAGTTTCTTCCTCCATCTCCCTCTCCCTATACCTTCCTCTGTCTCTCTCTCCCTATCTCTCCCTCTGTCTCTCTCCCTATAACTCCCTCTGTCTCTCTCTCCCTATAACTCCCTCTGTCTCTCTCTCCCTATATCTCCCTCTATCTCTCTCTTCCTAAATCTCCCTCTGCCTCTCTCTTCCTATATCTCCCTCTGTCACTTGGTTTCTCTCCCCCTCTCTCTTTCTGTATCTCTCTCACAAATGTTAATTTCAGTCACAGTCATTTAATTATGCTGTTATTCTGGCAATCTCTCAATGTGTTTAGCACAGACAAGTTTACTTGTTTATCAAAGACACCATCTTTGTGTCCCACACTGCCAAATCTCTTCGTATTGGCAAGACCTGACCTGGAGGTCCTTTGACCTGGAGGTCCCCTGACACTTTGCTCTCTACCCACTGTTCTGCTATCCCACCCTCCTCCCTTCGTCGTCCTCTCTCTCCTCCTCCCACCCACCCACCTAAACTGTCTCTCTCCTCCTCCTCCCACCCACACTGTCTCACTGCTCCTCCTCTTCCCACCCACACTGTCTCACTGCTCCTCCTCCTCCCACCCACACTGTCTCACTGCTCCTCCCCTTCTCTTCTCCTGACATGAGCAGGACAGCGAAGACAGTTATATGAGCCCTTACATTCACACATGCACACACTTATTCCCTTATTTCTATCTCTCAAATGGTTCTCTCTCTTTCTCTATTGAGTGGTTCTCTCTATTTCTATCCATCTCTCTCTGTAACAAGTGTGTCATTCTTGTGTGCGTGTTTTGATCTCACCTTGCTGGTGACAGCTGGGTCCAGATAACCTCTCAGCTTCTGAATGTACGTGTGAGGGGGGTTCTTCACCTGGAACCTTTCCTGTTAGAGAGGGGGGAGAGGTGAGGGAGGGGAGGGAGAGAGGTGAGGGAGGGGGAGGGAGGGAGAGAGGGAGGGGGGTGCACAGGGGAGAGATGGAAGAGAACACGTTAGACTACATTCATTACACATGTAAAAAGTACACTCAAACAAATATAAACACACACACTTGTGTAAAACTACGCTCAGGAGAGGTGGACCGATTGAGGGAAGGAGAAAAAGAAAGAGACTGAGTATGTGAGCATTAGAGAGACAAAGACAATGTACAGGTGTGTATGTATGTGTGGGGGGGTAGTGTTTAGAGCAGGGGGGAGTGTTTAGAGCAAGGGGGAGTGTTTAGAGCAGGGCCTACGTTAAGAAATCCCCAGGACACAGCCGTCCCACCACAGGTGACGCCCGGTGTGGGTAGTGTGCGAAACTGTGCGAGTCATGTCCCCGTTATATATAATGATGTATGGAGGACTGTTCGGAATCGAGCATACCCGATACCTTAGATGGTGCTCATAATTTAATTTAGAACCCAAACTATTTAATCTGTTGTTGCGCATGTTGGCTCATACAAATGTGTTGTAAAAATCTATCAAGTCTTCTTCCTCTTCCTCCTCCTCCCGGTCTCAGTCTTGTTTCGTAGTTTTGCAAGAGGCAAAAGAAAAAATCTTTGAGAGGTTGCTAGAATGAATCCCTAACGCATGTAGAACAAACTCTTTTTATTAAATTCAACCTGCTAATCAGACAAACAAACTGAGGGACGAGCACGAGTTTCCCCATCAAACCTAGAAACTATGCGGCGATGACAGATTAGTTACTGTTATGGCTCCACTTGAAGCCCGACAATTAGCAGTAATATAAACTCATCCTAGCTGCACCGAAAAATCTATATACACTGTGTGCCCAGCGTCATTGCGTTTAAGCCTTAATTATTAAGTACATGGAAAAGGTGTATTACACGGACGTGATCATTTAAAGAAAGGCATCCTCACTTTAGTGATATGACATGATATGAAAGTATAAGCAGTAGGTAGACTAAACGAGAGGTCCCTAAAGAACGCGATGACTGTCTTGTATTTATATTAGATGGGACTTAAAAATCCATTTTACGCAACAGACGTATTTATGCTAAAGGACATCGAAAACGCATATTACACGGTCGCGGTCTTTTGACTGCTGCAACGACAGCTACATTACAGCCTCTGGACTTCACTTAAGAGACTATATGATTTATTTTAAGCTACAGCTGTATGTGATTTATATTTAACTGCATGGAGTTAAGTTCCGATGGGTTTTGACCTCATGCCAAACTATGAGACTGGGAACTTATTGACATGCAAGTGAACATGCAGGCATAGCAGTGTGAGTGGCAATGAACACAATACCATGCATCTCTCTCTAAGAAAAAGCTGGCAAACTACGGCCGCCAAACCCCAGCCACGCTCCCTCCACTGCCTTCGCCCCACCAGCACAAGCCCCGCACACACCCCTCCCTCCCGCCCCCCCCACCCCAAAAATGCACCTGTACTTAACTGGGTATCTATAAATATATCAACTTGGTTCTTATGATTAACCAGTTCTAAGATTAGACCCTTTCGCATATCTGCTTGGACAAAGACTTGTCTGAACATGTTTTATTTATTTGTAACAATGTCACATTAAATGGTATGTCCAACAGGTTAATGGACACATGATCAAAGCATCCTGGCGGGTACTAACAACAAACTAGCTGGCTGTGCTGAAGTCCGACTATCCGGAAGACACCGAGCAGCCTGACACTGGGTTCTGAACTCGTACATATTAAACTCGGATACTATTGCTTATTTCTTGCAGCACAGCCACACACTGGCCTCTAACCTGGACTTGCAAGCCCACACACACACATGGATAACGTGGCCGGTAACCCTCGAGCGAAAGCAGCCAGACCCCAATCAAGCACTGAGCCCACAACCTGGACGTGCTTAAACTGGTACCTTTGTGCAGCACCAGAGGACAACCCCACCTCTCCGACCCCCGGCCCCCACTGAGAGCAACATGCAGCAGTTCGGGCAGCCACACACACTGGATTACTTGATCATTTCCTTGCCAGCCACGCCCACACAACTGGTGGTCCGTAACTGATATGGCAGTCCACAGTCCCTCTCACCACAACTGCTTCTGTGATTGCAAGCACAAACAACCACTACACCTAAGAGTTACTGTATGCAGCACAGCCACACACTGGTTACTGTATGCAGCACAGCCACACACTGGTTACTGTATGCAGCACAGCCACACACTGGTTACTGTATACAGCACAGCACACACACAGCCTGACACCATGTTATCTGTCATGCAGCACAAGCACGTCACTGTACTGTATACAGCCACGAGGGGCCCACACGACTGGCTTAAACTGATGCAGCACAGACACCCCACACAGCTGGTTACTGTAACGATACAGCACAGCCACACACATGCTCAGCCTACTGTATACAGCGCACAAGACACAAACTAACTAGAGCAAATCTGGCTTTCATGCTTCAGCGACAAACCAAAACACACTGGTTACTGGATGCAGCACAGCACACACTGGCTACTGTATGCAGCACAGCACACACTGGCTACTGTATGCAGCACAACCACACACTGGTTACTGGATGCAGCACAGCACACACTGACTACTGTATGCAGCACAACCACACACTGGTTAGTGGATGCAGCACAGCACACACGCAGCACAGACACACACTGGTTACTGGATGCAGCACAGCACACACGCAGCACAGACACACACTGGTTACTGGATGCAGCACAGCACACACTGGTTACTGTATACAGCACAGCACACACACAGCACAGCACACACTGGTTACTGGATGCAGCACAGCCACACACTGGTTACTGGATGCAGCACAGCACACACGCAGCACAGCACACACTGGTTACTGGATGCAGCACAGCCACACACTGGTTACTGGATGCAGCACAGCACACACACAGCACAGCACACACTGGTTACTGGATGCAGCACAGCACACACTGGTTACTGTATACAGCACAGCACACACACAGCACAGCACACACTGGTTACTGGATGCAGCACAGCCTTACAACAAAGGAACGAGGCTCCAGATGATTGGAGAGGTCTCCAGGGCTCCATCCTTGTCTGTCCACACACATAGCACCACTCCTTCGCCGCCTTCGTCAACACATTAAAACAGAACCTGACACCTGAGCAGACAGGCGAGCGTATTCCACTAACTGGAGGGTAACATGTGAACCTTGTTGATGCTCTGGATGAAAAAGGCTGTGTTAAACTGGACAACACCTTAACTTAGCTTCTCTTCTCCAGCTGTACAGCTGTAACTGAGGTAACCGGCTCTACCTGACCAGAGAAGACCCCACAGATCAACCCCTCTCTACGGCCCCATCTGAACTCAGTGGTGGATGTTGACACCGAGGCATTGGTTACTGGTGGATATTGAGGGACTGATTAGTTTTTGATGTGGATATTGATGTATCAAGCCCTGCAGGGTGACCTGTGGAAAGGCACAGGCAGCCCTGCCAGTCACTGGTGCATAGCTCTGCTGGAATAATAAGCAGATATTGGAATACTAGGATTTTTCTTCCCCGGCGGAGTCAGTAAACCTCTAGAATCTTAGAGGGGCTTACATTTTCCCCATACACGCATGAAAGGAGAGGAACACAGAACTTGGGTTCTGAATAAGGGTTTTAAACACACACCTCTTTGTAACAAAATGAAACCCAAGGATTAGATCATGGAAATATTGGTCACTAAACACATTCAGAATAAATTTTCTTGTTTTGATTAACAAAAACAAAAGAGGATAGACTTCTGATTAATTTCTGTGCAGTTAAACATAAAACTTCCAGAGCGCCACACCACAGGATGTGACATCAACACACATCAGTGACATCATCACATCTCAGGATGCACAACATCACACCACAGGATGTGACATCAACACACATCAGTGACATCATCACATCTCAGGATGCACACCATCACACCTCAGGATGTGACATCAACACACATCAGTGACATCATCACATCTCAGGATGCACACCATCACACCTGTGTGACATACCCACACATCAGTGTGACATCATCACACCTCAATATGACATCACCACGCATTCCTTCATAATCTGCCTCATCTAGTCTGCATTTCAGAAGATCTGACCTCATGACAGAAACTTTCCACGCAGCACAGAGGCAGCGATGGACTGCCTAACTAGTAACGTGATATAATAATATATAACTCTGTTATATAACACGTCTAGTGGTCAAATCAAGTCTTCTCCTTCTATCACTTATTTTGTGCTGCCCAACTGCAGTCTTTAACCAGAAGCAGAGGGAAGGTCACAGCATGTGGCTGGTGATAACAAGCAGTAATACCAGTCATAAAAGACTTTCTGAGCCATGAGGATATGACTGCCTGGTGATCTGTTCTCTATGATAAACTTGGCTGCATCAGTCCCAGCTTCCTGCGTGTGGCAAACATTTCTCGCTGCGTCTGACAGGATGATGAAAGTGTTTCTCTGAGCAGAGTCGTATAAACACGACATGGTGAAGAGTGAAGCTGTTCAGAGGATGTCCTTGTGCAAACTCAGCCCATGCCATCAAACAGTCCCCAACCCCTACACTGTGCCAGTCCCCAGTTTTCCAGCCTTGGGGATTTGAAAGCAAAATGATTTGCAGAAGGAAAAGGAAAATATGAGAACCACTTCCTTATCATCATAACAGGTCTCTGCTAGGGTCAGGGGGGAGGTGGTGGGGGGAGAGCACACATGCTGCTCACCAAAACACACATCCCCTCCTCATTAGCGCAGCGTGGATCCTTAATCCCCCTGCTGGGTTCTGAGGGGGCACAGGTGTCCCTTGTCTGTCCTCAGATTAGCTGGGTAATCCTCAGGACCCCCCCCCCCCCCCGCCACAGAAACCGCCTCTTCCTCCTCGCTCGCTCATCGCCATAACAACAGCAGTGTTTGCACTGCTTGCAAAGCTGCTCAGTTGAAGCTGTGCTTCCACTGAGTTTGAGCCTGACAGTTTGAGCCTGACAAAGCCAGTATGTCATTTGATCTAAATTGTCCGTAAATCACTAAACCATAACCCTGGCTAAATTCCTAGTGTGTAACCACCAACACAACATACATCCACACCTGGGGACACCACACCTGGTGACACCACACCTGGGGACACCACACCTGGGGACACCTGGTGACACCACACCTGGGGACACCACACCTGGGGACACCACACCTGGGGACACCACACCTGGGGACACCTGGTGACACCTGGTGACACCACACCTGGGGACACCTGGTGACACCTGGGGACACCACACCTGGGGACTGTTTTATCTGAAAGTCTGGAGAGGTAAGAACACACATTCAAACTTCTGTGGACTAAACAACTGAACCATTAGGTTTAGGTGTGAATGTAATCAAACTTAATATATGACCTATTATAAGAAGCAAACCAAAATGTAGTGCATGGTGGTTTGAAAAAGGACACTTGACAGAGTCAAATGGACTGCTCGTTAGCAGTAAAATGAGTTGGAAGAGTGAAGTGAAGGCTCTTCTGCAAATACAACAATTTAACTTAATCTCTCATGACTTCTCAAAAGCAGGTTGTGGCCTTGATAAGGTTAGAGAGTAGCCTTACCAACCAGGCCTTTGATTTATTTAGAGATCCAAATTATATTTGTTCATAGCACACTAGCAGGAGAAACAGAAGTGTTCTCAGTCATAGCACACTAGCAGGAGAAACAGAAGTGTTCTCAGTCATAGCACACTAGCAGGAGAAACAGAAGTGTTCTCAGTCATAGCAGACTAGCAGGAGAAACAGAAATCCAGTCCTCAGCAATAGCAGGAGTTCTCAGTCATAGCAGACTAGCAGCAGAAAACAGAAGTGCACACTCTCAGTCATAGCACACTAGAGGAGAAACAGAAGTTCTCAGTCACTAGCAGGAGAACAGCACTAGCAGGAGAAGAACAGAAGTGTTCAGTCATCTAGCACACTAGCACTGCAGAGAACAGAAGTGTCTAGTCAGCACACTAGCAGGAGAAACAGAAGTGTTCTCAGTCATAGCAGACTAGCACACTAGCAGGAGAAACAGAAGTGTTCTCAGTCATAGCACACTAGCAGGAGAAACAGATAGCACAGCACACTGCAGCAGAAGCTCAGTCATAGCACACTAGCAGGAGAAAACAGAAGTGTTCTGTCATTCACATAGAAGGCATAGCAAGGAGAAGCAGTCATCATAGCACACTAGCAGGAGAACAGAATTTCTCAGTCATAGCACACTAGTGCAGGAGAAACAGAAGTGTTCTCAGTCATAGCCACTAGACTAGCAGGAGAACAGCAGCACACTAGCAGGGAGAACAGAAGTGTCATCATGCACATAGCAACACTAGCAGACAGCAGAAACAGAAGTGTTCTCAGTCACATAGCAGACTAGCAGGAGAAACAGAAGTGTTCTCAGTCATAGCAGAAGTTCTCACATAGCACACTAGCAGAGAAACAGAAGTGTTCTCAGTCATAAAGCACTAGCAGGAGAAACAGAAGTGTTCTCAGTCTAGTCACAGACTAGCACTAGCAGAGAAAACAGAAGTGTTCTCAGTCATAGCACACTAGCAGGAGAAACAGAAGTGTTCTCAGTCATAGCACACTAGCAGGAGAAGCAGAAGTGTTCTCAGTCATAGCACACTAGCAGGAGAAGCAGAAGTGTTCTCAGTCATAGCAGACTAGCAGGAGAAACAGAAGTGTTCCAAAGTAGCACCAACTGCAGGAGAAACAGAAGTGTTCTCAGTCATAGCACACTAGCAGGAGAAACAGAAGTGTTCTCAGTCATAGCACACTAGCACACTAGGAGAAGCAGAAGTGTTCTCAGTCATAGCAGACTAGCACACTAGCAGGAGAAACAGAAGTGTACCAGTCATAGCAGACTGGTACACTAGCAGGAGAAAAAGACCTCTGAACTGTTTCCCTACCAGATAGATAAAACTTCTGGCTGGTATATTCTAGCAGGCATAACCTGTTATTGTGTTTCTCTTTACAGCCCACACACAGATCAGTGTCTATTATCCAGGCAAGCAAGACCAGCTATAAAATCCCATTTAAAGCGGGCTATGTCAGGCCTGCTTTAGCCTCCTCTGCTAGTCTACTGACCTCTGTGTGATGATCCTCGTGTCAAGCTTTGCCACAGCTAGCAAAGACACCGCTTCATCGACTAACTCCAGGCTGTAAATATTTCAAAGCTGCCTAGGGGGGCACCCTGCCCTCCCAGATGTTCCATGTGCCCCCCCCCCACTACCACCAAAATTAAGGTAAAAATATTATTTTGTTTCCTTTTGTATGTATGTATGTATGTATGTATGTATGTATGTATGTATGTATGTATGTATGTATGTATGTATGTATGTATGTATGTGGAAAGAGAGAGAGGGAAAGTAACTGTAAAAACCTCAGCTATAGCAGCACACTGACACTGCAGTCTGCAGTCCCAGACTGCCTGCAGTGACACTGAGGTCTGCAGTTCCAGACTGCCTGCAGTGACACTGCAGTCTGCAGTTCCAGACTGCCTGCAGTGACACTGAGGTCTGCGGTTCCAGCCTGGCTGCAGTGACACTGAGGTCTGCAGTTCCAGACTGCCTGCAGTGACACTGCAGTCTGCAGTCCCAGACTGCCTGCAGTGACACTGCAGTCTGCAGTTCCAGCCTGCCTGCAGTAACACTGAGGTCTGCGGTTCCAGCCTGGCTGCAGTGACACTGAGGTCTGCGGTCTGCAGTTCCAGCCTGGCTGCAGTGACACTGAGGTCTGCAGTCGCAGCCTGGTTAGAAGGGGATGGCAGCCCACCAACAT
This sequence comes from Plecoglossus altivelis, assembly GCA_036571765.1. Lineage (NCBI taxonomy): Eukaryota > Metazoa > Chordata > Actinopteri > Osmeriformes > Plecoglossidae > Plecoglossus > Plecoglossus altivelis. Next base: position 19,870,692 of record BROE01000022.1, read on the forward strand.
TGTCAACGGAGGTCCCTCCACAACAGGTGCGTCTCTGACAGAGGAGGAAGTATTCATATTCAGATGTATCAGAGGCAATACTGAGGAAACCGTCACTAAGTAAACACGCCTGATAACACACTGGTTCTTGGAATCACCACAGCAACAAAAGAACAACTAAAAGATAGTGCAGCCTCTGGTGCCATAGCACTAACACTGTGATTGGTCGAGAAGTGTGTGTAACATTCTAACAGGTGCACGCCTACGCTGTGTCCTATATTGTTTTCCTGTTTGTCAAGGGAGCCTGGTCAAGGCTGTTTTATCATGAGGCCAACACAGAGGACATGAAACAAAAGCACCTCTCTTCCACAGAACAGGATATCACATTTTATAGCACGTCTCCTTGGATCCTGCACTGAACATGCCCACAACACGCTTCACCATAGGGGAAGCAAGCCCATAGTCAAACCCTAACGCTGGGCTACACTACAGGCTGGCAGGACAGACAACAGGCAGGATTGTTCCAGCTGGGACTTACATAAATCAGCCAGGCCTATAGAGGCCTTGACCCCACACCTGCTACTTACAGCAGAGGGAGAAGTAACAACAGGCTTCTCTAGACAGCAGACAGGTGCACAGAGCGCTGGTCCACTGTGTTCATAACCTTCACATGAGCAAGTTATAAACATTTACAGCGGTACCCACATGTTGTTTTTAATGAAACGCTAGCTAGCTTTAGTTTACTTTAGTTAGGGCTAAGTTACCAAGCATATTACTTGTAGCAGTGCTACTGCCATGCTAGTGTAGCAGGAATCTACACCACCAGCGTTTCTGTAGCTTAGCAACACGTGTAGCAGCAGTCTACACCACACAACAAAACCATGGAAAATCAAGAAAAAAACAAAAACCACCCCAAAGGTGTGATTCAGTGATTCAGGACCCCAGATAACGCAGATGACCCCCAAACAGTAGAAAGGAGGGGAAGGGGGGCTCCAGGGTCTGATGCAGGCTCCAGAGTCTGATGCAGGCTCCAGAGTCTGATGCAGGCTCCAGGGCCTGGTGAGGGCTCCAGGGTCTGATGTAGGCTCCAGAGTCTGATGCAGGCTCCAGGGTCTGATGTAGGCTCCAGGGTCTGATGCAGGCTCCAGGGTCTGATGCAGGCTCCAGGGCCTGATGAAGGCTCCAGGGTCTGATGCAGGCTCCAGAGTCTGATGCAGGCTCCAGGGTCTGATGCAGGCTCCAGGGCCTGATGCAGGCTCCAGAGTCTGATGCAGGCTCCAGGGTCTGATGTAGGCTCCAGGGTCTGATGCAGGCTCCAGGGTTTGATGTAGGCTCCAGAGTCTGATGCAGGCTCCAGGGTCTGATGCAGGCTCCAGGGTCTGATGAAGGCTCCAGGGCCTGATGAGGGCTCCAGGGTCTGATGCAGGCTCCAGGGCCTGATGCAGGCTCCAGGGTCTGATGCAGGCTCCAGGGTCTGATGCAGGCTCCAGGGTCTGATGCAGGCTCCAGGGCCTGATGCAGGCTCCAGGGTCTGATGTAGGCTCCAGGGCCTGGTGAGGGCTCCAGGGTCTGATGCAGGCTCCAGGGTCTGATGCAGGCTCCAGGGCCTGGTGAGGGCTCCAGGATCTGATGTAGGCTCCAGAGTCTGATGCAGGCTTCTTGGTAAATGTTACATACAGACACACTACAGCAAGGACATGGGATGACCCTGGTCCTTGTCTGCTGTGGCTTATTAAGACAACTTACTGGCTTAGGAGTGCCATGTCTGCCTGCTGGATACCTCTTCACCATGTTTATGGCCTCTCTAGACACAGTGAAACTCACGCAAACACACACAATCATACAGAGTTCTGGTACTGGGTCTGGTTCCGGGTCTGGTTCTGGGTATGGTTCTGGGGGCTGGGTCTGTCTGCAGTGCCAGGCTGCTTGGTGGGTCTTCTTAGAACAACTCTGTTCTTGTGCACAATGCTCTGGTACTGCTCACCCTGTGTTCCACAGAGAAGCACCATTGTCCTTGTGCTTTGTGAACAGTCCACATGATAGAACTGTGGCTTATTCATGTTCCTGTGTGAACTTGAAGTCTAATATGTCTTAACAAGAACCTGAAATGACGTAAAAAGGCACTCTGCCAACTTTACTGACTGGGGAATGTTGATGCTAGATAATATCTAAGATAAGACAATCATTTGAAAGAAAACTGAATACTGAATTGTCACTGACATCGGAATTCCAATAAATAACTCAAACTAAAATGCGGAAGCATTTCCACTTTACAACAGTATCTGAGAGGAATAACAAAAAGTAGAATAGATCCTTAGGCTACCTTTAAACAAAGCAGCTTAGATGTAATCTGGAAAGACTATTGAGAAGACCAGCTATAACAACAGATAAGCCCCTTCACCCCATATGGCATTTAAACATGTCCCAGTAACAGCCATAACAGTCTCTACTTACCTGGCTGTTCTGACAAAGTCAGCAAAGCCTAAATGAAGATGCATGACTGTGGACAAAATACTGAGCAGATAGTGGGCACACTATTTACATTTGCAATCTAGTCCTGGAGGGTACATTTTGTAGCACTGACTCATCTTCCTGTGCTCCATCACAAGCTACTCACTTCATCTGACAACATCCTATGGTTCCCTCTGAACCAATGTGGCAACCAGCATGGAAGACACGTCAGACACACCTGAGGTAGCCTGGGGCATCAGAGGGTTGTGTTGTGTAGTTGAATCAGAGTAAACTGAAAATGAAGGACCCTGGCTAAAGGCCTACGCTAGCCAACCTACTGGCAAGGAAACACTACAATTCACCAAAGCTCCAGTTCAACCCACCTCTCTCTGATCCTGCTTTCCCTGCACAACATCCAAATGCTGTGTCATGGGTACTATGGCAACCACGCTAGACCCGACAGACATGCTTTGTAGTGAAAGAGACTAACAACTCTCAAACACTCACTCAGAAACGTCTTTCCTCTTTACACTTTAGGATTCTCATGAATATGACATAGGCCTATCCACATTTAAGGGATGAAAACTGCATCTTGTATCATGACAAAGCTTGCATGTTCATTATTCCATAAAACAAAGGTAGGTAAAGGACTGATCCATAACTTACGTAGTCTGGAACTAGACAACAAACTCCTGCCAGCTAACACTCCCTGGCATTTGAACTTGTGAACAGATATAAATTCCTACTCATGGGGAACATTACAATTGCCTTGTCCTACGACACTCTCATACATTTCATTTGTACAGAGTCTGGGCTCTCCTCATTCACAAACATTAACTTCCTTGAAGGCAGGTACTCGTTGAAGTTTAAAAATATTGAATCTGCCCAGAGCCACTCTGGATCTGCCATAACCAATCGCTAGTGTACGACTTCACCACTACCGGAGCCAGCTGGAAAACCTTTTCTGAACCCCATTAGGAGGAGGGCCACAACGTCCCAGCCACCAACGGTTAGGGTTACCAAGGATTGTGCTTCTGGATCATAGACGGCATTGCCACAACGGACCGAAACTTGGCTTGCATCTGTCATTACTGAATTACAACTCAAACTAGCCTACAACATCAATGTCATCGTTCTTATTCACTACCTCTGCTGGATGATTGGGCCTACAAACGTTTAAGTGGAGAAAATCAGCCAGGTTGGCGCAGCTCCAGACCCAGTATGGAAGGTAAATGAAAACTCAGAGGAAGTGTGTAGGATGGCAGAGTCAAGTTAACATCACTAAACACTACCTCTCTGAATAACATCACTAAACACCAACTCTATGAATAACATCACTAAACACCACCTCTCTGAATAACATAACTAGACACTACCTCTCTGAATAACATCACTAGACACTACCTCTCTGAATAACATCACTAAACACCAACTCTATGAATAACATCACTAAACACCAACTCTATGAATAACATCACTAAACACCAACTCTATGAATAACATCACTAAACACCAACTCTCTGAATAACATCACTAAACACCAACTCTATGAATAACATAACTAAACACCAACTCTATGAATAACATCACTAAACACCAACTCTCTGAATAACATCACTAAACACCAACTCTATGAATAACATCACTAAACACCAACTCTATGAATAACATCACTAAACACCAACTCTATGAATAACATCACTAGACACCAACTCTCTGAATAACATCACTAAACACCAACTCTCTGAATAACATAACTAGACACTACCTCTCTGAATAACATCACTAGACACCAACTCTCTGAATAACATCACTAATACATAATAATATAATAGCATAATACACGGACGGTAACAGGCATGGACAGTAACAGGCATGGACAGTAACAGGCTGGGACAGTGACAGGCATGGACGGTAACAGGCATGGACAGTAACAGGCAGGGACAGTAACAGGCACGGACAGTAACAGGCACGGACAGTAACAGGCTGGGACAGTAACAGGCTGGGACAGTAACAGGCACGGACAGTAACAGGCTGGGACAGTAACAGGCACGGACAGTAACAGGCAGGGACAGTAACAGGCTGGGACAGTAACAGGCAGGGACAGTAACAGGCTGGGACAGTAACAGGCTGGGACAGTAACAGGCACGGACAGTAACAGGCACGGACAGTAACAGGCTGGGACAGTAACAGGCTGGGACAGTAACAGGCTGGGACAGTAACAGGCACGGACAGTAACAGGCTGGGACAGTAACAGGCTGGGACAGTAACAGGCTAGAAAGGTAACAGGTCTCTCCAAAATTAGACTGAGGGCTGGACTGACCTGTTCCTAAACAACTCTGAGGGCCTCATTAGCCCACACTTGTCTGCAGAGGACTGAACTTGTTTGCTGAAAAATAATATTTTCTATTGTGCCATTAACTGCTAGGAGCCAGCATCACTGTTGATGAGAGGACAGCAGCCTCATGCAGACTGGCTGGAGGGGTTCTGAATTGATTCTGCTGTCTCTCTAATAATCACTCATCACTTTGAGACTTTCACAGTGTGAATTAAAAGTAGAGGAGCACTGCTGTAGAATATAAAGTACCTTGTTAGTTTTACATTTGGACCAGTTAAGACTGATCCTTTTCTTTGTTCCGCCGTTTGTTGACGGGTGCCAGATTGGAAGCAGGCAACCCCCTTGGTGTTCACAAATCATGAGAAGCAGGTGATCCCAAAAGCAGACAGGATTAGGATGGAAGGAAAAAGACTCCAAGCCCCTGGCAGCATGACGTGAGCTCTGCCCCTCCCCGGAGTCCTGCTCCCTATACACAGCATGGGATTCAACTGCCTGACACGCATCAATTACGCCCCAACTGGAACACTGTGATACGCATTAGCGACACACCAAAAAAAAGGAGAAAAAAAGGATAAAACTTCCTTGGTTGTGTAATAAAAGGTAAAAAGGTTTGGGTTTCGCGCGAAAGACTACAATCTCGAGGGCAAAACCACATTGAAACGTATTTAAACGATTACTTTCTGGTTTCTGCTTACAAAGTAAAGAGTGGATATCACGTGACTACATAACCTTCTTAGAGTTATGTGTTAATTGTACCCGACCTGGTCGGCTTGCGCCGCGAGATCCGCGTTTACTGGAACTTTAAGTCTGACCAAAGTCATGTCTGACCCACATTTGCACGACCTCACAAAACCGGGCTCGGTAGCCGCACTCGGAATGCATCCATGTACACTGGAGTGCGGCCATAGAAGTGTCCCTGAAGGCGGAGCGGTGGATCAGCTGTCCTTCACTGATCTTCACTTGCCTATTTATATTATACCTGCAGGTTTGGGTTGGACAAAACCAGCTGCTTACATCTTTTTCAAACTATTGTTTTTATTTTTTACTTATCTATGTGTACTGTACGACAGAATTGAGCTTGTTTTCAAATGACCCCGGATGTGAGTAAATCTGCATCTATACAAGATGAATAGGAGAGAATGACAACAACCAATCATTAGCTCGACACCTGAACAGGTGCGGCTTGGATCTAGAGATTATATTCTAAGGAACAAAAATCCAATGCTGTTCTAAAGTATCCGAGCGAAATGGGACTCCAACAGCACCAGGGTGCACACGCAATAACCTACCCGCATACTCCCTGATTGAGATATAGGGGGACAAAGTCCCGAGCCAACTTGTTGAGTCAGGGTATGAGATTGGTTACAGTGCGTGTTGATCATTTGCTGGAAGTCCAGCGACAGCTGTAGTCTTCTGTGACCGAACACTTGAAAAGCACAGTGGCATTTTAACAATATTGGAAACAATACGATTATTTTGCTATGTCTACAGAGAAAGGAATTTAGTAAAATTGCCTTTTTCTGACTTCAACACAAAAGAACGGGCATGAGTTTGGGTTGCTAGCTGTACCGTCAGTCGAACAGTCACACAAATCCAGTTGCCGTAGCCAAAACATGGATGAACAAAACAACGGTAAACTATCAACCTCGCTATCATCCCAAAATAAGTTTTGTGTCATGTCAACGTACCAAAACAATTGCGAATCTTTCCTCCAGTTCACCTGGCTCTGGCATGGGGAGTTTCAAAGGCATGTTATGACCCCTGAAATCAGCCTGTTGATCCATACTCCCTGCGTTGCCCATATTTCAGGCTGGTTTAAGAAATAGTTAGCAACGAGTATATGTCGCTCTCTCCTCTTCAACTTCAGAAACCTCAGTCAAACGGAAAAAATGTATCCGCCAATTGATCTTTTTTCTCGCTCAGCGCGTCTCCTGTTTTACCCCCGCCTGGCCGCTTCAGCGAAGAACACATGAGGATGAACAGGAGTACGGATCTTATGAACGGTCCTCGAAATGCATCTATCCGAACATAATTATGTCTTGGAACTCGAAGCAATAACCGCTCAATTTTCTAAAACATCCGACATGCCCTATCCGTCTCTTGCACAATTTCTGCTCCACTCCCAGTTGATATAAATGACTATGTCCATGATTCAGACTTGAGAAATCCCCGTCTGCTAAGAGCAAGCTAATTCCCCCCCTCCCCAGTGCTGACCAACTAATACAGTTAGCGAGCTAGCTAGGTTCATACCATTATCACAGTGCTCATGCAATCACATCCGAGCCTCTACAATGAGCTCTTTCAGGGACAAGCCTCCGACTTGGGCGTGCCAAGACGTTGTTAGGGAGACGATATACTGAAGGAGTCCGCGGTGTTAATAGGTTGTTTTCTTAATCAAGAACTTGTATTAAACTAGTCATTCTGGTGCAGCCCATTGAGCGCAGGGCTCGTTAGTTTCTTTAATTCAGTTTTTTAAATATTCAGCCAGACGATGACTATTTGGGTGAATGGGTGAACAGCACAGCTATTGCAAGAAAACATGCGATTTAGCATGTTAAACACTGTAATGAGATAACTGACTGATCAGAAAAAGAAACGGTCTTACAAGGGTGGGGCCCACACTATCCTAGCAAGAGAATGACATCAACCATTGACTGAAATACTGAGATGTTCCAAATAGAGCTCCACCCGCTGCACAGTGGCTTAACCCAGATCGACTCCACAGACTTCACTAACATCTGGGACACACAGACAGGAACTCTACCCGACCAGAAACACTCCAAAAACGTTTTGTTTGTGTTTTTGATCACTCAGAGTGCTTCAATTGTAATGAATTTAAATAGGAAGCCATACAGTTAAATCTCAATTAATATGTATTTGAAACAATGTAGTGCTGGATGGCCTTACCGTTCACTTTGATTTTGCTCCATTTATTTATAACAAAATTAAAATGATGTTCTTTGTTTTGTTCTGCTGTGCAGTTACCAGTGAAGTTGGCTATTATTTGTCAACTCATTAAATAATCCATTCGCTTAGGAGCTCAACAAAGGACCTGTTATTCATCAATGAAGTTAAAACAGTACAGTCTGGTTTAGTTAACATAAGACTTGTAGTACAGTACGGTTTAGTCAACACAGTTCAGTGTAGTACAGTCTGGTTTAGTTAACATAAGACTTGTAGTACAGTACGGTTTAGTTAACACAGTTTGGTGTAGTACCGTAGGGTTTAGTTAACATAAGACTTGTAGTACAGTAGGGTTTAGTTAACACAGTTCGGTGTAGTACAGTAGGGTTTAGTTAACATAAGACTTGTAGTACAGTAGGGTTTAGTTAACACAGTTCGGTGTAGTACAGTAGGGTTTAGTTAACAAAAAAGACTTGTCGTTGTGGTGTGTGTGAGGGCTCATGTGACAGAGCCAGGCTGGGAGACAAATGGAGGGGCCCAGGTGGCCCCCCACAAACAATGACTGAATAAGAAGCAGCCACTGTTTTTTCAGGATTCACAACTGAAATCCAAGTTACTGTTGAACCAACGACAGCCGTTTACCATCAATGTAGTTTTTGCATAACAACCCCTCGATGATTGATGCCATACACATGTAGGCATGCAAGTGGCACGGTCCGAGATGGATGTCAAAATGAAATGGTGTAATATGTTTTACAGTTCCAGCAATAGGCCCACTGATGGGAGTATGGGAGAGTAGCACACAGCTGCAAAGCTCTGACACTACAGAGCTGGACAGAGCTAAGGTCTAGAGTGATCCACGAGGAAATGTAAAATGCCAAACAGATGCCAAAAATAAAGACAGCACAATCACATCTCTGTTAGGAGCCTCACATGGACACCATTTCACAGATGTTGCTAAAATTACCCAAGCGACCAAAGGAAGCAGTGTTCTTAAACTGCAGGAGGCAGGGACAGGACCCACACAGTGATGTGGTCACCAGTCTGACCACTGTCTAACCCTAACCCTCACCAGTCTGACCACTGTCTAACCCTCACCAGTCTGACCACTGTCTAACCCTCACCAGTCTGACCACTGTCTAATGCTAACCCTCACCAGTCTGACCACTGTCTAACCCTAACCAGTCTGATCACTGTCTAACCCTCACCAGTCTGACCACTGTCTAACCCTCACCAGTCTGACCACTGTCTAACCATAACCAGTCTGACCACTGTCTGACCACTGTCTGACCACTGTCTAACCCTCACCAGTCTGACCACTATCTAACTCTCACCAGTCTGACCACTGTCTAACCATAACCAGTCTGACCACTGTCTAACCCTAACCCTCCATCGTTCTGCCATTTGTAACCCATCTCTAAAACTCAGTCCAATCAGCACTTTGGTTCAATAAATGTCATAACACTGAGCATCATTCTTTACTGTTCAGTATTGTTTGATAACCATGTTTAACAGTTACAAAATACAGAGAAAACATTGTTACTAGGTTTTGGCTGTAGTGTATGACTGACCAGTAAATGTGCTTATCCTTTCAATACCGGTGAAAACACTGACAGTAGCACCCTCTAGAGTACAAACCTTCACTAGCCCACACTAGAGTACAAACCTTCACTAACCCACTCTAGAGTACAAACCTTCACTAACCCACTCTAGAGTACAAACCTTCACTAGCCCACACTAGAGTACAAACCTTCACTAACCCACTCTAGAGTACAACCCTTCACTAACCCACTCTAGAGTACAACCCTTCACTAACCCACTCTAAAGAACAAACCTTCACTAACCCACTCTAGTGTACAAACCTTCACTAACCCACTCTAGAGTACAACCCTTCACTAAACCACTCTAGAGAACAATCCTTCACTAACCCTAACCCACTCTAAAGAACAAACCTTCACTAACCCACTCTAGAGTACAACCCTTCACTAACCCTAACCCACTCTAGTGTACAACCCTTCACTAACCCACTCTAGTGTACAACCCTTCACTAACCCACTCTAGTGTACAAACCTTCACTAACCCTCACCCACCCCTTAGAGTACAAAACATTTCAAACCCTAACGTACTCTCTTGAGTCCAAACCTTCACTAATCATTACCTTAGTCACTTTTGGACTTCACAAAAAGTGTCTATTTGTTTTTGGAAAAATAATTTAAAAATCAAGAAGGCTCAGTACCAAACTATATTTATTGTATACAGTAGCATTGGACAACAAGTAATGTACAAGGGAGGGAAGTAATGTACAAATCAGCAGAGAAACAAATTGAATGATCTTCCTAACGCCACCTTCCACACATCACTAAAGCTGAGACCTTTTCTGCTAACACCACCTTCCAAATGTTACTAAGATTCAGATGAGTATGGAGACAGTTCTGATTTCAACTAAACAAATCACTGGTCTGTCCCAGACAAACCACTACTGTTTACTACATATGTAAGGAATGAAATTAGACTGTAGGTTACAACTCTTGCCCTTTTGAAGACAGGAATAATACCAATTCAATCCTCTCAGACCTTGCAAACTAGCATCTGCAGAGTACAGCATAAGTTACATCTGGAAGAGACCACTGATTCAAACCGTCAGGATTCCCTTGTATCGGGTGATAAAACATCTTTAATGCAGTTAGGATGGGTACAAGGAGGGGTATCAAGACAAGTTGTATCTTTTCATTTGGAAACATTAAAATAGACCTGAACTTTTTTCTTCTTAATACTACCAAAGAGATTTGCATTTCAAAACACTGTTAGCATTTGGTCCAGACACATTACCATTTGTTTTATTAATAATTCGATCAAACGGGCATACTGGCTGACATCAGTGAGGCGTGGCAGCTTAAGGCCTCTCAGCACTAGTATTTTGTGAAACCGTAGGTAAAAAATGAGAGCACTGAAATTAGACCATTTATTCTGCGACTGCATCCATCTAACACAGGTGACTAATGACAGCACGGTGCATATGAAACCTATATGCCAATAAAAGTCTCTCAATCTGTGATGGACAATAACTCTCCCCTCCCCCTCCCCCACACATTTGTCCACAGTATGAAACATAAATACATCTTCCCTAAACATGAATCAAAAGCTGAATGCTTTCCATCTCTATGAATGTAAACCAGAAATTATTAAATGTGTAGCAGGTAATCTTATGATCAGGACACAGATGAACTTTAAAGTAGGTCATCTCTGCCTCTATATCATTGTCTGGTTGCCATTTTCATTGTGGGTCAAATCCCAGCTTGAGTTCTGCCTGTACACCTGGGATCATCATGCATTGATGTTAATCGGACATTTAAGGGAGAATTCAAGTTAAGCATGCAGATCTCAAGTTAGGTTTGAACCCCACAGGCCATAATCCTGCCTCTCCATACTAACATGTAGGGCTAGGTGCTGACTGATCACAAAATGATAAACTGGTGGAAAGGAAAGTGGAACAATGACTTAAATGGGTTAAAAACAACAAATAATAATTGAGTGGCTGCTTTTCAAGTGTGGAGTCCTCTGAACACAGGTGGGATCCTGCTTTAGGATGCTCCACCTGTCTGTTGTTGAAATACATCAATAGTGTCTTCATCCTCCATCTCCAGCTGCAAACACAAACACGTTTAAATCAATGTTGGGTTCAGACTCCACCACAGGTCCTACAGTGTATAGAACTGGAGCTCTCAGAGGTTAATTGGCCACATGAGGCAAACTAACAAACGCCACATTTGGAATGAAAGCTTACTCAGCACAGCAATACCAACCTGTGCAGGTGTGTCCGTTTCATTGATAGGCTGTCCGTCGAACCGAAACCTGATCTGTCTGATTGACAATCCCTGTCAAAACAGAGCAAAGGCATTTTAGAGGTGAAAAATAGCATACAATATCCACATTGTTTTTTTTCTTGGAAGCATACAATGCAAGTGTCTTACCTGTCTTTCACAGTACGCCTTCATCAGTTTGCTGAGTGGAGTGTGTCTTTTGATTTTAAACTGGACAACGGAGCCATCCTGACCAGCTACCTTCAGGTTTATGTGGTCATTCTCTGTCTTCACACCTTCCTGTCAAATGGAAAAAGAGGATGACAAGTACTTGAGTCACCATAAACTGTACCGATAAGAGGGCAGTTTTATTTTGACTCATGCCTTCACGCTGGTGTACTCACATTATTTTCATAGGAACTTGAGACCAATACGTTTATCATGTCATCTTGAAATAAGTCGTTTTGGACTCATGAGTTTGGGAAAATAAATCTGAATGATTAGGTGAACACCCACTGGCTTAGCCAACTAGCTGTGCAATAATTCAGATCTGTACACAGGCACACGAGTGTATAGTTCACTAGATCCAAGACACGCTGTGCAGTAACTCAGATCTGTACACAGACACACGAGTGTCTAGTTCACTACACCCTGGAAAACTTTGAACACTTGCTTTAATCCACTTTTGAAAGCCCAGTATTCGACTGACCCCATCTACCTAACCAACGTTAGCAAATTGATATGCATTTCTGCACTGAAAGCTTCGAGCACGACCTGTAGTAGGATAGAACATTCTGTAATGCGAAGTATAATTCATTAGATTTGGTAGCAAATGTATCCCTAAAGCATGCCACTTACCTAGTTGGAATGTCTAAAATCATCAATGCTAACCTAACTATGCATCTTCAGATAGACGGCCGGCTAGAAAGCTCCTGTTGAATAGGATGCTCATCTTTTACCGTTAGCTAGCTAACGACAGCACTAATAGTGCAACCTAGTAGCATCGCTAACTGCTACAGCTAACATGTAAAATGCGCAAAAAAATAGCCAGGTAGCTAACATTTGCTAGCTAAGTCGGCATCTATTCCATTTTGCGCAAAACTGTAAGGTTGGCGCAGCTTCAGTGAATAGTTGCAAAACAAGAGGTAACTCTATTTTTTTAAGTTGACAAATAACTACAGACACAGACAACTCATTAAATGTAGTATATCAGCCAGAAAGCAGGTAGTTCCTTTATTGTGTGTAACAAGCACCACATGTAGCTAGCTAGCAGGCTAACTTAGCAATGCTAGCCAGAAATCCGCAAACCAATTCGACCAACCTTTGTTTTGTCTTTCTACCGTTTAAAAAAGCGGAATAAGGCAATCATGAACATATTTTCACAAGCACCTGAATACCAAATGTGGAAAATAAACACTGTTCAGACACAACATTTCTCACCTTAGGCTTTTCCTCAGACATTGTTGTTTGTTTGCTGGGGTTTCTAGTTTAAAGACAGCGGGTTAGCCGGTTTGCTACTTAGCTAAAAATTGCGGGTTTTCACCTCTCCAGTCTTTTCCGATTGCCCAAGGCGCGCGCATAGGTGTAATTGGCTCACAGACAGTCACGTGCTAAACTTTTTCTCGGGGTCGTGGATATGAGGACGCGCACCATTTTCGTGCGCGTAACAGACCTTCAATTTCATATCTTGATTTGATGGCTATGACACTACACGTACGTACATTTAATTTAGGAACATGTGCTCCAAAATCCAATGAAAAAGTAGACCCTAAAAACCAAAGAAGATTAAAAAATCTTAAAATATTTTAGAAAAAGGATCTTTAAACTGGGTATAACCATGCACTGTGAAAAATATTGGGGCATACCGTAACATCATCACATGGAAATCATAACATCATCACATGGAAATCATAACATCATCCAAAACTGAAAGTAAAACACATTGAACATCTGAAAGAAAACATATTATTGATCTGTTTGGCAATACGCACAACTATTCTTGAAGGTCTATCTTAAGGCAAATGTTCCAGTGCAAATAACATAAGGAGGCATACTTTCTGGCAACATTAATGTACAGTATCACATCAAATACCACAAAGGAAATAAATGTGTGCACTAACAGTTACAACAAACTATAATACAAGAGCTCAAATGAGCATATTCTCATAAATGCCCTCCATTGAACGATTAAAAGCAGCACCCATCATCCTTATTTATCTTCAAATCGAGAGTAAAGGTTTTCCTTATCCGGACCTGAAAATAAAAAACAATCAGTAGGCACCAATCAGATCATGTAGCCAGTAGGTGGCGCTATATACTTTGAAGTTGGACCATTCTGCAGTATTGCAAGCACTCTCATCTGCATCTTTGTTTTCCTGTTTATTATGAAACAAATCTGCTTAGAAAATCCCCAGCTACTCCACGGAAGTGAATAAAGATTGGTAAAAGTTTAATGAGCTTGAAAAACACAACTACTTTAAAAACATCACCTATTTTTAACATTACACTAACCTGCAAGCGTCCAGACTGTCTTTAACATTACACTAACCTGCAAGCGTCCAGACTGTCTTTAACATTACACTAACCTGCAAGCGTCCAGGCTTTTCACAGCCCCACTACTCACCTGTTATCCTAGCAAGCCTTCCTTACGCTGGCTTCCCTTTCTGCCTCCTCCTCCTCGCTGCCTCCGTCTTGCTTCTTCTGAAAAGATACACGTTGACAGAACACATGACAGAAGTTCCTCCTGTTCATAGACTGCCTAAAGGGCTGGCTTAGACAACTATCATACCAACACCTCATGACTCACCAACACACTCCAGTCTATCCTCATGCAGAGCATAAATGGCGGTTTTCAATTCACTGTCTATGTCTACATTTTTAAACTAACTGGTAAAACCTCAGTGCCATAAAGATGTCTGTGGGACTACCTTTTACCGCTAATGTAATGTAGCACTGTGTATGTATGGGTCTACCCTATCCAAACTGCTCACACTTGCAGCAGAAGCAGCCTACCAGAATGCTAACAATGATCAACCCCAGTCACTGACACCGTGGTTATCAGGGCATGAAAGTTCACTGAAATAGATGGACAGTAGAAAAATGAAATGTACAACGTTAAAGTTAGAGGCAACAAAGATCAAGGAAACATTAGCATTACAAACATGTAGTTCCGAGTTCAGTGAGTTTCATATGAAGAACTCAAACTCACAAGACATTCAAAAGCCTACTTACGGCTCACCTTTTCCGCTGTGCATGAAACCACTACTGTGGCTGTTTTGTCCTGTGATGGCTGTGTCGTTGTCTCTTGATGTCTGTAAAGCGTCTTTAAGTTCATTTTGAAAAGCACTGTAGAAAACCTATGTACTATTATAATTATTAATGTGCAACATACATGTGAAATAAACTATACATAAACCAGCTGTATGCACTTCCGTTTATGTAACAGACCTCACTGCGCTGCAGCCGGACGTACACTTCGCCAACGATCACCCGCAATCTCACCTGAGACCTCCGTCATCTCAAACGCGGACACAACGAAGTACACTCGCTAAACTAGATATTCGATGACGCGAGAGGCATGAATCTGAGAAGTGTGTTTAAATATAAAAAGTGAGTTTAACCGGTCTACACTGCATATACTTATCCAGCAGAGTCCCTAACCTGCAGACAGCGGTTCTTAACTAGATACTCGACGCATTGTTTTGTTGTCATGCACCACAGGCACTGCAGCACATGTCAAAATGAATTTATAAATACTTTTAACAGGGAAAAGCGTATGACGCTGGCTTTTAAAATCGTTGTTCTGACCGTCACATTCTGCAGGCATTCGGCACAACTGATGTTGGATTTCAGACTAGTACATGGATCTAGAGGTTGACAACAAATTAAATTAAAGACTACTAGGATCGGTCATATTGCTACATATTTCTCCAAAAGCTGGTGGATCTTGGGTACTGTATGCATCTGCCATGGAAGCAACAATACTGTGCGTCTTACTTTTTCACGATTTTCTAAAGCTACAGTCATTTGGACCTTGCTACTTGACTCCGTTTTTTCGAGACAATTAGGCAATTGAACACAAAAATACAACATCACTTGCACACAACTGAATGTACGGACTCATTGCCATTTAACAGGCGTGCTATCTAAACTAAACAGTTGGTAGATAGATGGGTTAGCCTGAAAGGTGGCGATATTAATCTCCTCGTTAGTTGACTTACTAGAAACTGGAGGCGAAGTCTGTGTCTTTACTGAAAAATAAAGGGCAAAGAAAACAATCAAATGCGCGGTTTTAAAAGATACGAACATTTTCAAAAATCGAAATTAGTCTATCGCAATGACATTGACCACTTGTAGCTATTGAGGAGCAGTGATGTAAGATAGTTTAGAGGCGGTTCATACATGTGACGTCAAATTCATCAACTTCGAAAGTGTTAGAGGCTGAAACCCATCAAACGGTGGTAGTACATTATCTACATACATTTGGATTACAGTCATTTCTCCATGACTTGCAAATTATGCATAGAAGGAAATATATAAACTCAAAATGTATTGTATATGGCTGGATTATAAGTAGACTAAGTACAGATAATACAGACAACAAACTACTTATGAAATACAATAATTTATTAAAGCATTTTAAAATCCAGTTATAAAACATCATTTTGTGATTCGTTTTACTTCAAACAAGCAGAAATTATATAAGTTCATTCATTAGAAAAGGGAAGCTGTGAGCTCTGGCATAGCTGCCGGCAGCAGACCAGATTAGTCGATGACAGTATAGCCATGGGTCCCACATGGTTCAGTGGTGCTGAGCGCGAGGGAAACATTCAAGCCATACATCTGATTTGCAGTTAACAGAAGAATGAAAACCTGATAACCAGGTTTCAGTTAATTTGGGGGTATTGTTATGTTTATACATGCAGGTTTTGATTTGCTATACTATGCTCTCTGTATGGACTTGTGATGAGTGTTTTCTCTCTCTATCCCATCATCATAACATTGAATAAATACCCTGCCCTCCCCCAATCTTAGACACACTCCATCATTTGACCCAAATAATATCTTCCTTCAGTAATGGATGTACAAAGCAATATGTGCTTGTTATCTTAAAACACTTTGTCATGAAACATTTGAGACAACAACACTTGAGATAACAGATTTTGATCAAAATGAAATATGACTGGTTCTACACTTGTTTCATGCAAATACTATTATAATTTGAAGCCAGCGCCTTTTCTGAATGTTGCTTGGAAAAGTCATATGAGGGGCTGGGAATATATTTGTTCAATTAAACTGTAAAAATAAACTCACAATTTCACTAAAGACAGAGTTTTTGAGGCACATTTTCCTGGTCTCAATTTGCCACACAGATGCACTCCGGATGTTAAAGTAAAAAACCTTTAAAGTCCTCCAGAAATGAAATGCAATGCCAGAAGTAAGACTATTGCTGACTTTCCTAAATGACTGTGGAAAGCTGTAATACTACATGAGATATCAGTGTTGATGAAGGTTACCACCTTCACGTGTGATGATGCCAGTCATGTTGAAACCTGAGAGACTCCCCAAGCAGGATTATCTGTATTTATGATCAGTGGCAGAATTTACACAAAGAACATGTAAGTTTTACCTGTGTGATTCAGCAACACTTTGGTCAACAGAGCCTTATTATGCTATTGTGACACCATAAACAGACACTTATTATGCTATTGTGACACCATAAACAGAGCCTTATTATGCTATTGTGACACCATAAACAGACCCTTATTATGCTATTGTGACACCATAAATAGACCCTTATTATGCTATTGTGACACCATAAACACCATCCATTACGAGGGGAGGATCTTCCAGTCAGTTCAACTTGCATTGTAACATAATGCAGATGTGAAAATTAATTGAAATGTAGGGGTGATATTTGCTAACGTAATACCCCTGCCTATATCAAGGCCGTGTACATAACAGAAGATGTTCACCTAAAGAGATCATACTGTCTAGGCGAAGACATCTGCAAAGCTTTTACACATCCCGATGCTATATTATCAGGTTTGCATATGCACTAAGAAGCACCAACACCCTTCTCACTCAGAACAGGTATGTCTGTGATGGAGAGATGGTGGGAATGTGCCGTCCATCCTGTCAAGTAGATGTCTGCCTCTCTTGTCTCCATGGAGACAACTGGATCCTGGTCCCTCATCTTATCCAGTTGGTTCCATAGCTGGACATGGATCTGAAACTGCTGCGCTTCTTCACAATCATGTTGATGTAGGCCTTCATGATCTTAGTGATCTCTCCAACCTGTTATGATGAAAATATTCACACAGTTACCAGTTAGGAAAACAAGCTGATGTCCAATGTGCACAGTTATATAACGGTTTGAACACTGACAGGCAATTAAAGCCTACTTTGACAAAACCCTGGAATGCTACAAACGATCATGAGTTGCTTGTTATGTTGTTGTACGAATAACCTTTAACCTTTGACAGTAAAGGAGTCCTTGGGCTTACTACTCTTCAAAGCGGTCTAACCTAAATCCTTTTAGATTTTTAATCTTAATTTCAACATAAAGAATACTGATCCACTCATTAAAAGAAAAAGTACCTGTCTGGTTTCAAAGAACATCTCTCTTTCATCCACGGTGATCTTGTAAGTGTTGGGTTGTGGAGTGCCAAAGAAGATGATGTGTTCATAGGGGAAAGTCTCCAGTGGCCGAGACTCTCCTCTCTTGTAGACAGACACGTTCTCAGCACTCACACTCAGCCACAGGTCATGAGGAAAACCTCCCTCTTTACACTGCACACACACACACACACACACACACACACACACACCTGGTCAGAAACCTGACTGACTCCAAACAATATTGGTAACCTATCAATAGCCTCCCTGGTAATAATTTGATTCAGCAAAAAAAGGTAATAATATTATGAATATATAATTCATCAATATGAAAATGAAAGCAACCTATCATCTAAATGGCCAGGAAGTCCCCCTTTACCTCCACATCGAAGAGCGTGGATCCGTATCCATGCCACTCTTTGATGATGGTCATATATTTGAGCATAGCCTGGTGCTGGTCCAGTCCACCCAGCCTGGACCACTTGTCCAAGATGCTGGTCCTGGTGGCTGACGTTTCCTCCTTCACCCACATCTCCAGCATCAGCTCCTCCTCCATCCTCTGTTTCTTCATGGAGCCCGTCTTCAGGCCCCGCCTCAGAGTTCCGTCCAGGAAGCTGGTTCTTCGTCGCTCCAGAGTGTGTCCTGTTGGACCTGCCAGCCCCGCCCCGCTGGCCCCACCCACCTTGGTGAAGTGTAGGATGCGGGTGCGCAGACGGCCCACAGGGTAGACGGCATCCAGCGCCCAGTTCAGCCTGGTCTTGTCCCCATGGAGGAATTGCAGGCGCAGTGCGGCCAGGTGCTGGAGGGTGTCCTCAGGCGCTGGGAAGTGTCCACTGGTCAGGCTCTCATGTGCCTGCAGTGAAAGAGGGAGGTCTGTGGACAGCACTGACTCGGCTAACTAATACCAAACATGTGTCTGTGTGTGTCATGTGTGTTGACACTGTATGTTTGAGTTGTGGGATTGAAAATCTCCCATGATGCACATCTACGGCCACATCACTACCAAAGTGTTCTTATACAAAATCTTCTCCATGTGCACTTAGCTACCTGTTCAAACATAAAGGCAAACTCCACTCCTTCCTTGGGCATGCTCTCCACATCCAGGAAGCAGTAGAGTTTAAAGTAGAGTCTCCACTGGCCCTCCTCCTCCACTTCCTCACTGCCCGACAGCCTGGAAACAGATCACAGATTATAGTTAATCTCACTTCACAGAAGTCTGCTTTCTGTCTTTTCTCTTTCTGTTTCTTGCTCCCTGTCTCTCTCTCCCTGTCTCTCTCTCTCCCTGTCTCTATCTTCTTATCTCCCTTTAAGGAATGTAAGCTCGAGCTAAACAGCAGTACTTGTCAGTTCATAAGAAAAGTGATGTATCAGCTCAGAAGGGAAGTGATGTATCAGTTCAGAAGGGAAGTGATGTATCAGTTCAGAAGGGAAGTGATGTATCAGTTCAGAAGGGAAGTGATGTATCAGCTCAGAAGGGAAGTGATGTATCAGCTCAGAAAGGAAGTGATGTATCATTTTAGAAGGGAAGGGATATATGCTTGACCTCTCAAATTTGGCGAGAACATCAGCCACAATGACGCGGCTCTCGACAGCACGGTCTAGAGTGTTGTTGTGTTCAAACAGAGCAAACATATTCCGACTGTCCTCCATAGCCAGACCTCGGATGAGCTTCTCCACCACCTTAAGAAACAGACACACACAGACACGCACACGCACACACACACACACACACAGACATGCACACACACACACACACAGACATGCACACACACACACACACGCACACGCACACACACATAATCGCTGATTATCTACTGTACTTTCAATATGTGCCATTAGATGTCACATTGGATGGTAGTATGGGAATAGACCCAGCCTACCTCCCCAGCAGTAGTGTGGGAGTTGATCGAGATCTTGCAGGAGCCTCCTCCATGGCAGTACACGGTGGTGGTCATCTCCTGTCTGATCAGTAGGGCAGCAATTTCCTCCTGGGAGGGAACGTACTCCCTGGCCTTGGTCCTCTTCAGGGACTCTCCGATGAACAAGGCAAACTGCTCGATCTCAGTGGAGGGGTACAGCTCCTTGATTCTGGGGAAACAGAGCTAAGAAGATTAACGGAAGAAAGAGAGAGTAAGAGAGTAAGAGAGTGTGAGGAGATGTGGGACAAGTATGTTAGAAGAAAGAGTGTGCAGAGTGTTAGAAGAGAGAGAGTATGTATGAGACAGTGTAAGGAGAGACAGTGAGGAGTGAGAGGAGAGAGTGTGAGGAGAGAGAGAGTGAGAGGAGAGAGTGTGAGGAGAGAGAGTGTGAGGAGAGAGAGAGTGAGAGGAGAGAGTGTGAGGAGAGAGAGAGTGAGAGGAGAGAGTGTGAGGAGAGAGAGTGAGAGGAGAGAGTGTGAGGAGAGAAAGACTGAGAGGAGAGAGTGTGAGGAGAGTGAGAGGAGAGAGTGTGAGGAGAGAGAGAGTGAGAGGAGAGAGTGTGAGGAGAGAGAGAGTGAGAGGAGAGAGTGTGAGGAGAGAGAGAGTGAGAGGAGAGAGTGAGAGGAGAGAGAGAGTGAGAGGAGAGAGTGTCTGCTGTACCTTTTGAGGTGGAACTTGAAATAGCGCAGGATGCCTCGGCTGGGCAGGAAGGTGCAACTCATACAGGTGAGTAGGTGCCAGTGGGCGCGATTGGCAGAATTGTTGGGCTGCGGGACATGATTGGTCTGTTTGATTAGCTGACAGTAGACTTCATCCCTGAGTGGCCGCAGGTCTTGGCAGGTCTGCAGGATACCCTGGATGATTGGCACGGGGTCCGACACTGCCTCCATCTCCTGCAAAGAGTTGAAAATCTTCACTGCCTCGTCCTGGAGGCTGGAATATCCCTTCTCTTTTTGCACTGTAACACAGTGAGAAAGTAATACAGAAGGAGACAGTGAGACAGAGACACCAAGTGAGTGAGTGACTGACTGACCAATGGAGTGACAGACTGACTGACAGACTGACCGACTGACTGATTGAGGGGATATTAGATATTTCATGATTTGACTCAATGTGTGACTGTCTAGTCAGGGTGCTGAGAGGAACCTCACAGTGGATGCTGACGTCCCCGTAAGGCAGAGGTAGTAGAGGGGAGTGCAAAGGATGCTGGGTATATCTGAGGATGGGGTTCCTCCAGTAGGTCTGTTCCACAGCCTCTACATTAAGACTGCTCTCCTACAGAGACACATGAACAGATCAGACATCGACTTGTAATGTCTAGTTGTACATTTTCACATTTTTGCGTGTACGGTAAGCAAGTCCCACACAGTACTGCAGAGAGACAACACACTCTTTGAAAAGGGATAGAAAGCATTATTTGAATTGTGACATGCTTTGCAACACACACAAGACACAGATTATTCTAAGTGAAAAATCACTCGACACAAAGCTTTCCTCTGGCTTCACTCACTTAACTACAGTGTGTGAGCCTGGTCACGACAGGACCTGCCTCAGTACACAGAAGAGGGCCGGGGTTAGCAAGGTGCTACAGGCACATAACATGACATGAGACAAACACAGATGTTACTTAACATGACATGAGACAAACACAGATGTTACTTAACATGGTATAGGGTTGGCCCTAACCCTATGGATGTGCACAGTTGTACAAACCAGGTGTATTCCAGTACACACCTATTACAGTAATGTAGTTATGGTGGTCTACTATACCTTAAACATAATATGTGGAGTTAGTGTCATGTCATTTGAAGGTACTTTCTTTTGAGGCTTTCACAAACTCCTCATCTAACAGGAGGTCCAGCCTACCTTGATGTCCCTGATGAGCTGCTGGGTAGGTGTCTCAATGGGCACCTTGCTGTCAATAGCTCCCTGGATGACAGAAGCCCATCTCATGGCCTCATTAAACAGCTTGGTGTAGAGGCGGTATGAGTGCTTGCGTCCGTGTACGATGATGTTCCAGTAGCCTGAATGGTCAACACAGACATTCAGAGAGAACTGACATGGTATGGCAACTCAGGATTTTTAACACACAAAAATGGTATTGCTTAGAGTTAGGTGGTGCTACACTGGCCAACTGATGCCATCCTATTTATACTGTAAAGTTATCTTCTACTTATAAGTTTGCTCGACTGAGGGATGCTGGGTTTTTTGTGGGGCAGTAGTTGGAATAGTTAAACTTAAAACTTGCGCTGCCTCTGTGTGATCTGGGGTCGTCCTGGGTTAACCCTAAACCTAAAACTTCATCCTCACCGCACCCTAAACCTACCCTTCCCCCTAAACCTAACCTTCCCCCTAACCCTACCCTTCACCCTAAACCTAACCTTCCCCCTAAACCTAACCTTCACCCTAAACCTACCCTTCCCCCTAACCCTACCCTTCACCCTAAACCTACCCTTCCCCCTAAACCTAACCTTCACCCTAAACCTACCCTTCACCCTAAACCTAACCTTCCCCCTAAACCTAACCTTCACCCTAAACCTACCCTTCACCCTAAACCTACCCTTCATCCTAAACCTAACCTTCACCCTAAACCTACCCTTCACCCTAACCCTACCCTTCACCCTAAACCTACCCTTCACCCTAAACCTACCCTTCACCCTAAACCTACCCTTCACCCTAATCTTAAACTTCACCCTAAACCTACCCTTCATCCTAAACCTACCCTTCCCCCCACCCTAAACCTACCCTTCCCCCTAACCCTACCCTTCACCCTAAACCTACCCTTCCCCCTAACCCTACCCTTCACCCTAAACCTGCCCTTCACCCTAAACCTACCCTTCCCCCTAACCCTACCCTTCACCCTAAACCTGCCCTTCCCCCTAACCCTACCCTTCACCCTAAACCTGCCCTTCACCCTAAACCTACCCTTCACCCTAACCTTAAACTTCACCCTAAACCTACCCTTCATCCTAAACCTACCCTTCCCCCCACCCTAAACCTACCCTTCGCCCTAAACCTGCCCTTCCCCCTAAACCTAACCTTTATCCTAAACCTAACCTTCCACCTAGACTAAACCTACCATTCACCCCAGACTAAACCTAACCTTCATCCTAAACCTACCCTTCACCCTAAACCTACCCTTCATCCTAAACCTACCCTTCATCCTAAACCTACCCTTCACCCCAGACTAAACCTACCCTTCCCCCCACCCTAAACCTACCCTTCACCCCACCCTAAACCTACCCTTCACCCCACCCTAAACCTACCCTTCACCCCACCCTAAACCTACCCTTCACCCTAGACTAAACCTACCCTTCACCCTAGACTAAACCTACCCTTCACCCTAAACCTACCCTTCACCCTCACCTGTGTCCTTGAAGACCTTCTCATCAGGCTGCACTACAGAACACAGGCTGTTGAGAACCAGTGTTCCCAGCTTGGAGGAGCTTCGCTCTGAAGACTTGTAGTAGTCCAGTGAGTTGCTGGTCAAAACAAACCAGCGCTTCTTCAGCTTGAGAGAGCTGCTCTTCGCTCCGGACCTCAGCTCTTTGTGCAGCCAGCCTGATCGGAGGATTGACGAACAGCATGAGACAAACCACAACAGTAATATATTTAATGGTTTTCATGTAAAACGGATTCCTAAATTTATATGGAAGAATCATATTTTGCCACAGACTACCAACACCCCCACACCCCCGCTCCGGGATCCTCCTACTGCACTCTGCACAAGTCACTTTAGCACATGACATGACAACTTAAAACTACCACTGTGATTTTACACTACTGTGTATATACCCCCCCTCTCACTGTTGCACTACTGTGTACATACCCCCCCCCCCTGCACTATACAGTATATACCCCACTTACTACAGTTATATTACCCCATCTGTATAGCTGGTGTCCCACTTTTGATCTTATTTGTATTTTATAATAGATTTTTTATTATATTTTCATCTACCTTCATTATGTTTCATATATGTTCTATGTCTGCATTTCCCTGCCACAGTAAATTCTGTGCTTGTATATCTTGGATGGCAAATAAAACTGATTCTGATTCTGATATGGAAGGCTCACAAACTTGTGTACGTGACGTATTCCCACATCAACCACATCACACACTCATCCCATCCCAGGCCCCTTAATCTGCTGAATATTCACACTTTTGAGGGACGCTTTGAGTAAAGTCTCTGTCCTACATTAACGCTAATACACATGAATGGTACTGACCTCTGACCAGGAACTCCTGGCCATCAATCCTGGAGTCTCCTTTCGACTTCTGGAGTAGACTGATCCAGTGGTGCATCTCCTCAGGGGTGTCAGAGTTACAGTGGATCACCCGGTTGGCTGTGATGATCACAAAAGAGTTGGGCCTGGAGGAACATATCATGGGGTCAATGTCATGCATTCAAAAAGGAGATGCACCCATTCATGTACAGGGGATATTCGAACCCCTTTGTGGAGCTGTACCCATCCCATCAAAACACAGATATGATAGGAGCATCATGATCTAATTAATAAGCTACCGTTAATAATATATAAGTTATATAAGTTATAAGTTTACTGCAGCTTTGAAACAATAATTGAATACTGTATGAGTATTCCCGAAGCATGTTCTTCCAGGAAATACTGACAATTAGATGGACATCCAGGCAACGGGATGTGATTATTCACTTCATTAGTACCTGTCAGGGTTGTCTGAGGCACAGACTGAGTCAATCAAACCAACATCCAGAGTTCCCTGTAATGAAATCCAGACTGGTTAGTTGTAGTCGTCAGTACTGTTGGTCTGCTGTGCTGTTCAGAAGCTGTGGGTTAGAGGTAGACTGCTAGGACTGACCACAGCATTCTTTGGGTTTGCCTGCTCATGATGCATGTCCACAAGCTGCTCTGGACTGGCACTGTGGACCCTGCTCAGCACGTTGAACCATCCACTGCAGAGAGAGAGAGAGAGAGAGAGAGAGAGAGAGAGGGAGAGAGAGAGAGAGGGAGAGAGAGAGAGAGAGATGGGTAAATAGGCAGAGAAACAGACAAAGGTTAATGTAGTCACACGCTGCAACTCCATATTACATCACCACTAGGTGGAGTTATTCTCAGTAAACCCTTCACCGGAAAACAACAACTCTATAAGAAACTACCTGCACTACCTCATATCAAACACATGGTGCGATGTGGGCGAGTAGGCCTGCACTACCTCATATCACACACATGGTGCTATGTGGGTGAGTAGGCCTGCACTACCTCATATCACACACATGGTGCGATGTGGGCGAGTAGGCCTACACTACCTCATATCACACACATGGTGCGATGTGGGCGAGTAGGCCTGCACTACCTCATATCACACACATGGTGCGATGTGGGCGAGTAGGCCTGCACTACCTCATATCACACACATGGTGCTATGTCGGTGAGTAGGCCTACACTACCT
>BROE01000022.1:19897161-19917161 GCA_036571765.1 Plecoglossus altivelis
CCTCATATCACACACATGGTGCGATGTGGGCGAGTAGGCCTACACTACCTCATATCACACACATGGTGCGATGTGGGTGAGTAGGCCTACACTACCTCATATCACACACATGGTGCGATGTGGGTGAGTAGGCCTACACTACCTCATATCACACACATGGTGCGATGTGGGTGAGTAGGCCTACACTACCTCATATCACACACATGGTGCGATGTGGGCGAGTAGGCCTACACTACCTCATATCACACACATGATGTGATGTGGGTGAGTAGGCCTACACTACCTCATATCACACACATGGTGCGATGTGGGTGACTAGAACATGGATGGTTTCCTCACCTGGCATCTTCAGGAGTCTCTGCGTAGATGTGATAGGTCCTCTCGTCTGTAACAATGTTCAGAGCATTCTCCTTATCGTGGTTGTCCACAATGTCTCTGTTAACAGACCCACAGACTCATAGCATCAGCTGACACACTCACAGCAGCCATCTTCTGGTGTCCAGGTGTCCCCAGAAGACATTAAAGTGAAGCTTCCTAGCATAAACCAGACAAGGGACAGCTAGAAAGTCAGTTTTCAAACTGTAACTGACCAGTCCTCACCTTGCAGCCCGGATGTCGATGGTTCCTTTCAGTTTCTCCTCACTGTCGTTCTCAAAGTACAGTAGCTTAGACTCCCGCAGGACAAACCAGCGCATTTTCCAGTTGCGTCGGGACAGTGTGGACATTCCCCCACCCTTCTTGTATAGCCAGCCAGACTTGAGAGCGTCCTGCTTGGCCCGGAACCACATGAACGTTTCATCTTTCAGAACACACCAGCGTCTCCTCCAAGGGAGCATCAGACCTCCTGGAAGGAGGGGGGAGGAGAGAGGGGGGAAGAGAGAGGGGGGAGGAGAGAAGCAGACGGAGAGAATAAGAGAGAAAAGAAGAGAGGAGAGAGACAGAGAGAGGGGAGATAAGAGGGAGAGAAAGGGGATGAGAAAGTATAGAGAAAGAAGAAAGAGGGGCAAAAAGGGACAGTAGGGGGCAGAGAGCAGCAGAAGGGGGCAGAGACCAGCAGAGAGCAGCAGAGAGCAGCAGAAGGGGGCAGAGAGCAGCAGAGAGCAGTACATGGGGCAGAGAACAACAGAGAGCAGCAGAGAGCAGCAGAAGGGGGTAGAGAGCAGCAGAAGGGGGCAGAGAGCAGCAGAGAGCAGTACATGGGGCAGAGAGCAGCAGAGAGCAGCAGAGAGCAGCAGAAGGTGGCAGAGAGCAGCAGAGAGCAGCAGAAGGTGGCAGAGGAGCGCCAGAGAGCAGTACAGGGGAGAGACCAGAGAGCAGCAAGAGCGCGCAAGGGGGTAGAGAGAGCAGAAGGGGCAGCGGAGCAGCAGAGAGCAGTAAAGGGGCAGAGAGGGCACGACGAGCCGCAGAGAGGCACAGAAGGTGCCAAGAAAGCACAGAGAGGGCAGAGGTGGGCAGAGACAGCAGAAAGGGGGCAAAGGGGCGGGAGGAGCAAGGGAAGAAGCAGCAGAAGGGGGCAGAAGGGGGCAGAGAGCAGCAGAGAGCAGTACATGGGGCAGAGAACAACAGAGAGCAGCAGAAGGGGGCAGAGAGCAGCAGAGAGCAGCAGAAGGGGGCAGAGAGCAGCAGAGAGCAGTACATGGGGCAGAGAGCAGCAGAAGGTGGCAGAGAGCAGCAGAGAGCAGCAGAGAGCAGCAGAAGGTGGCAGAGAGCAGCAGAGAGCAGCGGAGAGCAATAGAGAGCAGCAGAATGGGGCAGAGAGCAGCAGAAGGGCTGCTATTAGTTTTCTGACATGATACTTCACTTAGATTCAAGAACATCATGTCAAGAGCCTTACTAGAACACTGGAGCACATTATGACCTTTTTGCAAACTACATGAGTATCAGATTTTCAGAGCCATTGTCTGCCCCACACACTTCTAATCATTAGCATTGCTGAACAGACTACACCACCCAGACCCTCTCCAGGCCTGTGTCTGCTGTTCAGGGTCAGAGGTAGGGATGAAGTTAACGATCAGGCTTGGGTTCAGGTGTCATAGTTAGGGTCAGTTATAAAGTGGCATACCCTTCATGTAGAGGTAGCTGTGGAAGTATGGTGGTGAGCTTCCATTCAGGAGACTGATCCTCCCATTGGACACCTCCTCATCTGTGTCCACATAGCCATCAACGTCCTCGTCACTGTCAATGAACTGACACACACAGACTTGTTAGAAGCAGGGCTCCGAAATATGAGATGTCCACCAATATAGGTAAGGGCGAGTGAGTGTGGTGTGCACGTATGTGTGAGACTGTGTGTGTGTGAATATGGTTGGGAGTTGGGGGGCAGTCAAGAAGATGGGACAAGTTCTGAACAGATCTGACTCATGAGATGTAACAAGACTACGAGACAACTCCTCCCCAACACAACTCTCTTAACTCTGCTTATATCTCTCACCCTATTTCTCTAAATCTCCCTTCTCACTCAATACCTCCCTCTCTGACCCTCCCTCTCTCTGACCCTCCCTCCCTCTCTCTGACTCTCCCTCCCTCTCTCTGACCCTCCCTCCCTCTCTCTGACCCTCCCTCCTTCCCTTTGACCCTCCCTCCTTCCCTTTGACTCTCCCTCCCTCCATCGTTCCTTCTCCCTCTCTACTTCCGGTCCCCATCCATTGCCTCCTACTCTGCTTTACTTTGCTTCTCCTGATTAAAGCATCATTTTGCTGAATCAATGGTGTTGCTTACAAGCACTGCTGAGACTGGCAGTATCTAGGAACATATTCACACACACCCCATCTCTCTCTCACACACGTACACGTACACATATGAGCAAAGCAAGGAAATCACAACTAATATATTTCACTGTAATACGTAGCAGGTTCATGCTTTAAAGAGTGTCATGGAGGGAGCCAAAAGAAAGGTGTGAGTGTGTTCCAGCGTGTGCACATGTCTGTGCCAGAACATACATGTCAGCGTGTGTCAGTGTGTGGGAACATTTCTAGTAACAAGTGTGAGTGTGTGAATATTTTTGAAAAGGTACTGTGTGAGCGGGAATCTAGTTAGAAGTGTGTGCATAAATATATTCACCACAATATGTGTGTGAGTGTGAGCGTCCCTCACCGAGTCGGAGCTGCCTCTGAAGGAGTCCAGGCTGTTTAGTGTGCAGGAGGATTTCCTCAGCGTGGACTGGCCCGCGACCTGGCTGTTGTTGGTGCTGGCTGCGTCTGTGGAGCCGCACTGGGTCTCCTCATACTCATCCTGGTCGTAGTCCGATTCTATGTCCGGCAGGATTCTGAACAAAGGCTCCTCATTGGCTGAATTGTAGTCTGATCCCCTGCTCGTCTTGATGTAGGCATATGTGTCCCCGTTGGTGAGGCCTAGGTGGGGGTGGGTGGGTGGAGAGGGAGGCAGAGGATGCACGGGGGCGTACGTCGGTGGGGCTGGTGTTCGTGGGCCGAGGGAGGGGAGTGTCAGGTTGCATGGAGTGGAGGAGGTGAGGAGCACTCCCTCGGTAAAGGGGGCAGGGGGAGGGGGAAGATCGTATAGGACATCCTTGTTCAGGGGGCTGATTTCAGGGGGAGGGAGGTCCGGAAGGGGGATGCACTCCTCCTCAGCGTGGAAGCCCTCATCCTCATCCTCCTCCTCTCCGCAGGCCAGAGGGGCGCTGGAGTCAGTCGGACCATCATGGAGATTCTCCTCGCTTGACAGCGATGGTTCCAGGCCTCCGAAGTCCAGGAGCTCCAGGAACTCTGTGGCCACGCGTGACGCCTCCTTCTCCAGACGGAAGATCTCTGCATCTCTCTGCAGCCGGCGCTCCTCCCTGGAAACGTCTCCATGCAAGGAGACGTTGTCCTCATGCTGCTGCTGCAGACGCTCTATCTCTCGCTCCAGACGCAGGATCTCCTCCATCTGACGGCTCTCCTCCAGGGATGAGTGGGCGGGGCCAGGGGATGCAGCCTTTGGATTGGACAATGAGTTCACAGAGAGGGTGAAGGAAGACAGGAAGAGATGCTGAAGTCAGTGCGAACCTTTAGTCTTGCTCCCCATCTCATTCATGGGATTTTGAGAAGTTTTTACAATGGGTTGATTTCGCTTTTAGTTGTATTTCTTCAAAGAGACTCAGATACAAATGTTGCATGTAGAAAGTACAGTGAAAATCAAGGATCAGGAGTAACAGTATTTCCAAGCTCAGAGACAAGGACTGTATTTTACCAGTGAACAAAAATAGCACACAACATATTATCTAAATGAAAACTGTATGAGATTAACTTACCTTTTGACAAGCAAAATTCTTCAGCATAGAGTTTCTAAGCAGGGGAAGAAAGCAAGAGCAGTGTAAAAAGGTTTCATAAGACTTCCAGATGGATAAAGTGATGGAGGGCACACCTGACTGTTCATTTACCTGTGCTCTACCTCTTTCCTGTCTAAGTCATCCTCTTCCTGTTGGAGTTGCAGGGACTCCACCTGCTTCCTCTTTCCTTCCTCCTCCTCCATCTGCTTCTGTCTCTGCACCTCCTCTCTCCTCCTTTCCTCCTCCTCCATCTGCCTCAGTCTCTGCACCTCCTTTCTCCTCCTTTCCTCCTCCTCCACCTGCCTCAGTCTCTGCACCTCCTTTCTCCTCCTCTCCTCCTCCTCTTGCTGTCTGATTTCCTCTTCCAGCTTTCTCTCTTCCTCCAATCGCTTCCTCTCCTCCTCCTTTTTCTTCTCCTCTTCCTCTCTCCTCCTCTTCTCCTCCAGGAGCTGGCGGTATCGTCGCCGGGCCAGCTGTCCTCTGCGATGTGTCTGCAGAATCAGGGCGGTGGAACGCAGGCGCAGGAACCCTCGTCTCCAGAAGAAGGCACGGTAGTTCTTTTGAATGGTAATAGTGCTGGATAGGACCTTCTGATAGTGTTTCCTGTATGAGAAAACACAGGAAGAAAACTATATTTAATGTGTTCCCTATAAATGACAATTGCAATATGACAACATATTGTGCTATGTGCAATAAGTGACAAATTGACTTCATAACTATGTTAGTGACAGTTAGCCCTTAGCCTTGTTGATGGGGCCAGCTGCTGATGGAAATAAACTGTTCTTGTGGCGTGAGGTTTTGTTCCTGATGGACCGCAGCCTCCCACCGGAGGAGAGTGGCTGGAACTGTGTGTGTCCAGGGTGGGAGGAGTTGGCCACAAACGTTTCTGCTCACTTCAGGGTCCTAGAGATGTGTAGGTCCAGACTACAGCCGATCACTTTCTCAGCTGTGCGGATAATACACAGCATACCAGATGGTAATGGAGTAGGTGAGGATGGATTCAATGTACACCATCATTGGCTTCGACAGGTTGAATTTCCTCATCTGTTGTAGGAAGTGCATCTTCTGTTGTGCTTTCTTGATGAGGGATCTGATGTTCCACTTGAGGTCCTGGGAGAGGATAGTGTCCAAGAAGCGGAAGGACTCCACAGTGGTTTAGTCCCTGCTAACCCATAGTGGAAATGGGAGAGTCAGAGATTTGTGTTTCCAGTTTATCGGACTGCTTCCTGTCAGACAGGAGGCCAGCCATCCATCTACGGGTGGAATCGGGCACATTCAGCTGGGAGAGCTTGTTCTGAAGCACAGCCGGAATGATGTTATGGAAGGCAGAGCTGAAATACACAAACAGGGTCCTAGCCTAGGATGCTGGGGTCTGTGGTGGGTAGGTGTTGGTCAGGACGGTCCAATTGTCTTTCAAATCAACAGCAGAACTAGTTCAGATTATTGACCGGGAGAGAGTTGTTAACGGTGTGAGGGGCTCTGAGATGCGGCCTGAGCTACAGACAGAAGCAGGATCCTGAGAACTAGTGTTTGAGTGCAGTCCTTTAGTCCTCCACCACCTTGCTACCTGGTCATCTGTTCTCCTTGAACCTCTCCCCACTCCTGAACACTTCCTCCTTCTCCAAACTCAACTGTCTGAGTTTAGCTGTAAACCAGAGTTTGTCATTGTTGAAGCTCACCCTGGTGTGTGTTGGATATACAGTAGTCCTTCATCCAGACTATTCGTAGCAGTCGTGAACACATTCCAGTCAGCTGAACATATCCCAGTCAGTACAGTCCAAGCATACCTTAAGATCCTCCATGCCTCACATGGCCTCACGGTCCACTGTTTAGATGTCCTCACAGCAGGTTTACAGAGTTTTAGTTTCTGCCTGTATGCAGATGGACCATGCCATTTTAGCCAGTCGTGGCACTTAGACAGCGGCAATCTCTACACACTGCAAGTACCTGATTCCTCCATGGTGACAGGCCTCACGGTGCATGTTTAGGGGACCTGTGGCAGGCTTACAGGCTGCAGTGCTGCTTATGCAATGGCCGGCCACCTGGAGTGCCCCAGTGCTGCTTACGGGACAGGGCAGGCTACACACTGGTGCGGACAGTGCAGGTTTCTCAATCCAGTTGCTTCCACAGTCACGCAGGCTCTACTGGCCCAGTGCTGCAGAGGCAGACGTGGCAGGCTTGCTGTAGTTGCTGCTTAGGGGACAGTGTGTAGTGCCAGCAGTTTCTCATACAGTGTGGCAGGCCAGTCTGCTTAACAGTGTGGCACCACGCAGTGCCCTTAACATGAAGGAAACAGCTAGGGGACAGATGTGGCAGCTCTACACACTGCAGTGCGGTGCTTGGGGCGACAGTGTGTTGGCAGGGACTCACTGGCCAGTGCTGCTAGGGGACAGTGTGCGCTCTACACTGCATGCTGCTTAGGAAGAGGCCCACGCACTGTCCAGACCCAGATCTGGTCCTACCCTAACTTTCGTGGCAGACCTCTACACCTGCATTGCAGGGACAGTGTCTCTAGGGCTGCAGTGCCACAGGACAGTGTGGCAGGCTACCTGCAGTGCTGCTTAACACATAACACACTGCAGTGCTGCTTAGCGCTGCTTAGGGGACAGTGTGACAGGTGGCTGCAGTGCTCTTAGTGTGGCAGGCTCTACTGCTGCATGACAGTGTGTGCTCTACACACTGCAGTGCTGCTTAGGGGACAGTGTGGCAGGCTCTACACACTGCAGTGCTGCTTAGGGGACAGTGTGGCAGGCTCTACGGATTGGAGTTCATGACCTTTCCAGATTAGGAGAACAGTGTTGTTTAATCACTTTTACATCCACATACATTTTACAACCGCTACTGGTAGAAACATATACCTCTGCCTTTAGTTTTGCCATAAAGTTTGGTTTTGGCTATTTGCACTAGTTGAAAACCTGCCAGGTGTAACACGGAGTCCAAAATCAGGTCACATAGCCATGTCTCAGTGCAGCAGCAGAATACTTTATACTGTTAGTTACCAGGTACAATCAAAATAATATTGTTCCCTGTAAGATACTGCTACAGTAATAGGCCATAGCCCCTGACCTTGGCTTTGTATATTCATTGGCTGCTAGAACAAGACAGTAAAGAACATAACTCCCTGTGCATAGGGCCAGTGTATGACAGATCTTGTGTTGGAATTGCCTGGTTAGCTAGCTGAGCATTGGTCCCAGTTAGGGTGACCAGATGTCTGGACAGTCTGGTTTTCCAGCCCTTTTTTTGGGCAACTGTTTGTGTCCTTTTGGCCCTTTTGGCCTCCTTTCTCCTACCTTCTCCCTTTTGGACCCTTCCTGCCCACAGTTGCAGTTTACCCTCTCATGAGCTTCGGTGACTATTGTTCAGTAGGCCTCCTAACTGGAAAACTGGACTGTCCAGACCAAATCCAGACATCTGGTCACCCTAGTCCCAGTGTGTGACAGATCATGTGGTGGAACTGCCTGGTGAGCTAGCTGTGCCTTGGGCCAGTGTGTGGTAAACTAGCAGCTGTGTTTAGCTCTGAGACTGGGACTCACCCACACAAATCCCCTGGGCCACACACAATGTTGCTGTACTTCTCTCTTTCTCTGTCTCAATCTCTCTCCAAATCTCTCTCTCTCTCTGTCCCTCTTTTTCTCTCTATCAACCTCTCTCCTCCCCCTTTCACTCAATGTCTCCCTCCCTTTCAATTGTCTCTGTTTTTCCTCCTCTCTCTCCTTACCCCCCCACCCCACAGAAACATTGTGACCTTGGGCTCCACAAGAGGGGCATGGAGGCTTATTGACGTGCCTGAGGTCTCTCTCCGCTGTGGTTCTCTGCAGATTCCTGGAGCTCCACAGTGATTAATGCTCTCGCTCCAACAGTCTACAATGGCCCTGTCTGGCCTAGCCACAGTCAGCACACTACAGACCCACTGGAAATCTGTTCACTCAAACTGAATATTTTGATTGTCAAAACATTTGTTTAGGTAGGGCTATGAATGTCCTCCTAGGGGAAATGTCTGGTGTGACTGAACGTTCTAGATAGTTGACCTACACAGTTTGTCGTCAGGTGAGGGCTTGTCAAAAGACACATAGTCACACTCAGACATGGACTGTACTGTACACAGGACACACTGTATGGACTGTACACAGGACACACTCAGATATGCACTGTCTACAGGACACACTGTATGGACTGTATACAGGACACACTGTATGGACTGTACATAAGACACACTGTATGTACTGTACACAGGACACACTGTATGGACTGTATACAGGACACACTGTATGGACTGTACACAGGACACACTGCATGGACTGTATACAGGATACACTGTATGGACTGTACACAGAACACACTGTATGGACTGTATAGAGGACACACTGTATGGACTGTACATAAGACACACTGTATGTACTGTACACAGGACACACTGTATGGACTGTATACAGGACACACTGTATGTACTGTACACAGGACACACTGCATGGACTGTATACAGGACACACTGTATGGACTGTACACAGAACACACTGTATGGACTGTGTAGAGGACACACTGCATGGACTGTATACAGGACACACTGTATGGACTGTACACAGAACACACTGTATGGACTGTACACAGGACACACTGTATGAACTGTATACAGGACACACTGTATGGACTGTACACAGAACACACTGCATGGACTGTATACAGGACACACTGCATGGACTGTATATAAGACACACTGTATGGACTGTACATAAGACACACTGTATGTACTGTACACAGGACACACTGTATGGACTGTACACAGGACACACTCAGGTATGAACTGTATAGAGGACACACTGCATGGACTGTATACAGGACACACTGTATGTACTGTACACAGGACACACTGCATGGACTGTACACAGAACACACTGTATGGACTGTATATAAGACACACTGTATGGACTGTACACAGAACACACTGTATGGACTGTATATAAGACAAACTGCATGGACTGTACACAGAACACACTGTATGGACTGTATATAAGACACACTGTATGGACTGTACACAGGACACACTCAGATATGGACTGTACACAGAACACACGGTATGGACTGTACACAGAACACACTCAGATATGGACTGTACACAGGACACACTCAGATATGGACTGTACACAGAACACACTGTATGGACTGTATACAGGACACACTGTATGGACTGTACACAGAACACACTGTATGGACTGTACACAGGACACACTCAGATATGGACTGTACACAGAACACACTGTATGGACTGTATATAAGACACACTGTATGGACTGTACACAGAACACACGGTATGGACTGTACATAAGACACACTGTATGGACTGTATACAGGACACACTGTATGGACTGTACACAGGACACACGGTATGTACTGTACACAGAACACACTGTATGGACTGTTCACAGGAGTGAATGGCACATGAACATAAGGGCAACACACAAACCACAACCGTATGTATACAAATAAAATCGATGTGCAAATGTGCACACACACACACACACACACACACAGACACAGTGAAATTCAATCACACAGACAAGCTGCTGTCACTCACCTTGCCACATAGCGGAGGATGTGGGCTTGGATGACCATGCCAGCCTTCCGCCTCTTCTCCTCCCGCTCCTTCTCCAGTCTCTGCTCCAGGGCTTCCTTCAAGAACACCTGGGAGCACACAGCCCCACACAGGGGGTACTGGAGGTTAGCAGTACACTTGATAAGGGCTCCAGTAAGAGGCTGGTGGCAACTCAGGGTCCCAGAGCAGAGCTGGATCACTGCTTTAACAGGCTGAATCACTGCTCTAGCAGAGCTGGATCACTGCCTCTGTCTGTATGGTTGCTCTTCCTGTTTGCAGGGCTGGATGTGTCCCAGAGTCTTACAGGCTGGCTAGCTTGTCTTCTGGCTCCAGGGCTGAGGACTTGACCGGAGACGAGGACTGTTGCTATTGCAGTTCAGAGTCATCTCCTGACTGAGAGCTGCTCCGCTGCGGCTGTTGCTGCTATGCTCTCAGCTCCACTGACGTGCAGAAGTAAAGACACACACAGAGGCTGGGGAGCGAGGGAGGGAGGAACGGAGCAAGGGAGGGAGGGAAGGGGGGAAGTGGCTGGCAGCCAGACCGCAGGCCACGCCCCTCCTTGCTCTCATAAAGGAAGAAGGCAGGCAGAGATTTGTTCAGCAAGTTAACCTCTCCCTGACTGCCTGCCTGACTCTCTCCCTGCCTCTGTCCATGACTACCTCCCTCCCAGACTGTCTGCCTCCAGCTCAGCCTGTCTCCCCTCCTGCCTGACTCTCTCCCTGCCTGTCTCCCCTCCAGCCTGACTCTCTCCTAACCTGCCCCCCCTCCTGCCTGACTCTCTCCCTGCCTGCCTTCCCTCCAGCCTGACTCTCTCCTAACCTGCCCCCCCTCCTGCCTGACTCTCCCAACCTGACTCTCTCCAAGCCTGCCTCCCCTCCTGCCTGACTCTCTCCCTGCCTGTCTCCCCTCCAGCCTGACTCTCTCCCTGCCTCTCTGCCCCGGCCTGCCTTCCTCTCCTGCCTGACTCTCTCCCAGCCTGCCCCCCCTCCTGCCTGACTCTCTCCCCGCCTAGCCTCCCCTCCTGCCTGGCACTCTCTCCCAGGCCTGCCCCCCCCTCCGCCTGGACTCTCGCCAAACCTGCCCCCCCTCCTGCCTGACTCTCTCCCTGCCTGCCTTCCCTCCAGCCTGACTCTCTCCTAACCTGCCCCCCCTCCTGCCTGACTCTCTCCCTGCCTGCCTCCCCTCCTGCCTGACTCTCTCCCTGCCTGTCTCCCCTCCAGCCTGACTCTCTCCTAACCTGCCCCCCCTCCTGCCCTGCTCGTCCCCCTGCCCTGCCTTCCCTCCAGCTGACTCCTCCTAACCGGCCCGCCTCCATGCCTGACTCTCTCCTCTTCCTCTCCTGCCTGACTCTCTCCCTGCCGTCTCCCCTCCAGCCTGACTCTCTCCCTGCCTGCCTCCCCTCCTGCCTGACTCTCTCCCCGCCTGCCTCCCCTCCTGCCTGACTCTCTCCCAGCCTGCCCCCCCCTCCTGCCTGACTCTCTCCTAACCTGCCCCCCCTCCTGCCTGACTCTCCCAACCTGACTCTCTCCAAGCCTACCTCCCCTCCTGCCTGACTCTCCCAACCTGACTCTCTCCAAGCCTACCTCCCCTCCTGCCTGACTCTCTCCCAGCCTGTCTCCCCTCCTGCCTGACTCTCTCCTAACCTGCCCCCCCTCCTGCCTGACTCTCTCCAAGCCTGCCCCCCCTTCTGCCTGACTCTCCCAACCTGACTCTCTCCAAGCCTACCTCCCCTCCTGCCTGACTCTCTCCTAACCTGCCCCCCCTCCTGCTTGACTCTCTCCCTGCCTGCTCCCCTCCTGCCTAGACTCTCTCCCAAGCCTGCCCCCCCTTTACCTTGACCTGACTCCTCTCCTAACCTGCCCCCAACCCCTGCCTGACTCTCCCCCCGCCTGCCTCCCCTCCTGCCTGACTCTCCCAACCTGACTCTCTCCAAGCCTACCTCCCCTCCTGCCTGACTCTCTCCCCGCCTGCCTCCTCTCCTGCCTGACTCTCTCCCCGCCTGCCTCCCCTCCTGCCTGACTCTCCCAACCTGACTCTCTCCAAGCCTACCTCCCCTCCGCCTGACTCTCTCTCTCCTCCCCCCCCCCCTCCTGCCTGACTCTCTCCCAGCGCCCTGCCCTTCCTCTCCTGCCTGACTCTCTCCAAGCCTGCCCCCCCTTCTGCCTGACTCTCCCAACCTGACTCTCTCCAAGCCTACCTCCCCTTCTGCCTGACTATCTCCCAGCCTGACTCTCTCCCAGCCTGCCCCCCCTCCTGCCTGACTCTCCCAACCTGACTCTCTCCCTTTCTGCCTTGACTATCTCCCAGCGCCTGACTCTCTCCCAGCCCATGCCATTCTTCCTCCCCTCCTACCTGACTCTCTCCAAGCCTACTTCCCCTTCTGCCTGACTATCTCCCAGCCTGACTCTCTCCAAGCCTGCCTCCTCCCCTTCTGCCTGCCTCCCTCCCTCCATTCCTACCCTTTCAACATATTAAACCTTTTAACTTGACTTGTTTGTTAAATTTTTTAGTGTTCCTCTCCAGCACCACTGTTGACCTAGAATCCATTGACAACCCTATGGCTCCTTCTGCACTCACCCCTATCAAACCCACCCTTAGTCTGGAGAGTGCATTTGTTATTGGCTGTGTGCGTTTGTCGTGTTGTGTGTGTGTGGCCTGTGTATGTGGCTGTGTTTGTGGCTGTATGTGTTGTGTATGGCTGTGTTGTGTGCTGTGTGTATGTGGCTGTGTGTATGTGCTGTGTGTTTGTGGGCCTGTGATGTTTGTGGCTCGTGCCTGTGTTGTGGCTGTGTGTGTTGTGGCTGTGTATGTGTGTTTTTGTCTGTGTATCTATGTCTGTGTGTGTGTATAACTGTAAGTGTGTGTGTGTCCTACTTTTCCCATTACAATGCACCTTTGTGTGTGTGTGCCTACGTGAGTGTGTGCCTGTGTGAATGTGTGTCTGTGTGTGTGGCTGTGTGTGTGTGTGTGTGGTTGTGTGTGTGTGGCTGTCGTGTTATGTGGCTCTGTGTGTGTATGGCTCTGTGTGTGTGTGGGTGTCTCTTGTGTGTGCGTGTGTGAGCTGTGTGTGTGTGTTGTGTGTGTGTTTTTTTGTGTTTGTGTGTTTTTGTGTGTCTTTGTGTGTGTGGCTGTGTGTGTGTGTGGCTGTGTGTTGTTGGCTGTGTGGTGTGTTGCTGTGTGTATGGATTGTGTGTGAGCTGTGTGTGTGCACGTGGCTGTGTAAAGTGCTACATATTTGAGTGTTTCCCCAGATGTTCTAGCAATCACAGCCCAATAGCGGCAGCCTTTTCTGTCTCTATGTCTGTCTGTCTGTCTGTCTGTCTCTATGTCAGTCAGTCTGTCTCTCTGTTAGTCTGTCTCTATGTCAGTCAGTCAGTCTGTCTGTCTGTCTGTGTCTCTGTCTGTCTGTCAGTCTGTCTGTCTGTCAGTCTGTCTCTCTGTCTGTCAGTCTCTATGTCAGTCAGTCAGTCTGTCTGTCTGTCAGTCAGTCTGTCTCTCTGTTAGTCTGTCTCTATGTCAGTCAGTCTGTCTGTCTATCTGTCCGTCAGTCTGTCTGTCTGTCTGTCTGTCTGTCTGTCTGTCTGTCTGTCTCTCTGTCTGTCAGTCTGTCTCTCTGTCTGTCTGTCTGTCTGTCTGTCTGTCAGTCTGTCTCTCTGTCTGTCAGTCTCTATATCTGTCTCTCTGCCTGTCTGTCAGTCTGTCTGTCTGCCTGTCTGTCTGTCTGTCTGTCTGTCTGTCTCTCTGTCTGTTTCTCTGCCTGTCAGCATGTTTCCTCCAGCTTCCTGCATGTTTCCCCCTCCTGTCTGTAAGCCCCCCCACTTCGAGAACGCACTTCCTGGTCACACAATTAAGAGGGATATAATTACACACTGTTTCTACTAAGGAAATAACCCCCTCAACACACACACTCACACTAATACACACACAGATAACATATGATGAACAAAGAGGTCTGGAGTTGCTATGAAATGCTGGTGACATGACTGTGCTGGTCACATGACAGTGCTGGTGTCATGACAGTGCTGGTGACATGACTGTGCTGGTGTCACGATAGTGCTGGTGTCATGACAGTGCTGGTGTCATGATAGTGCTGGTGTCATGACAGTGCTGGTCACTCCATGGGCAGCCAGGTTAAGAATAATCTGAGGGTTAGGATTAGTCTGTACTAGTCCTCCCAGTCCTTGAGCAGCTCTGTGAGGGTTAGGACTAGTCTAACCCTAAGTGCTGGTGTTTAGGGTTAGTCTAACCCTAACCCTAACCCTAACCTCGTCATCCTGTGGCCCTCAATGCAAGAATGGCCTCTTGGCCACAGCCTTGTGAGGAATTCATCCTAACATGAGTCACCAGAGGCCTGACGCACCACACACACAGGAAATCATTAACTCAGACTTCTCCATCTTCCTGGTATCTGTGGCTTCTCAGTAAGGCCCTACAGTGGCAGGGACTGGTCTCTGTGTGTGTCTGTGTGTGTGTGTGGGTGTTTATGTGTGCGTGTCTGTCTGTGTGTGTGTATGTATCTCAGTATGTCTGTGTGAGTGTGTATGTCTGTGTGTGCGTGTATGTGTGTGTGTCTGTGTGTGTGTTTATGTGTGTGCGTCTGTGTGTGTGTGTGTGTATGTATCTGTGTATGTCTGTGTGAGTGTGTATGTCTGTGTGTGTGTGTATGACTGTGTGTGTTTGTCTGTGTGTGTGTTTTTCTGTGTCTGTGTGTGTGTGTATGTGTCTGTGTGTGTCTGTGTGCATGTGTGTGTGTGTGTGTGTGTGTGTATGTGTACATGTGTTTGTGTGTGTGTGTATGTGTGTGTGTGTGTGTATGTGTGTGTGTATATGTGTGTGTGTGTGTACATGTGTGTGTGTGTGTATGTGTGTGTGTGTGTGTATGTGTGTGTGTATATGTGTGTGTGTGTGTACGTGTGTGTGTGTATATGTATGTGTGTATGTGTGTGTGTGTATATGTGTGTGTGTGTGTACATGTGTGTGTGTGTGTGTGTACCTTTGTCTTCCCAAGCTGCCAGTCTCTCCTGCTTGGGTCGTGCTGAAAGAGCAGCTCTGTGCAGCTGCTCCTAACATCATCTGCTGTGCAACTGTCCTGTAGGATCATCCTGTACCTGGGAGGAAACCCACACACACAGTAATCTAAGTGATGGTAAACATACATCTGACATAATTTCCAGGTGATTCCTCCTTGATGCTGCAGGGCCTGGAGGAGAAGCCTCACCTGCTGTAGAAGTCCAAGAAGGTTCTGCGGACTGGAAAGCCTGCTCTGCGGATCTTCACTGTCTCCAACATCCCAGAATACCTCAGCTGGTTGAGTACCACTGCTGGATTGAACACATTGGCCTTCTGAGGGACAAAAAAAACACCACAGTCAGGGTAGTCCAGGAAGGAGCAGGCTAAAATTTAGACCACGACCCTGTGCTTCTGGCCCAGACAATCAGCGATCTCCCCCCCTGAAGTTTGCACAGAGCTGGAAAAGACATGGACAGAACAAGTGCAACATTGCTTGTGGCTGACAGCGAATAGCTGGCAGAACCTGTTTAAATCAAGTGGTTAGGCTGCAGGTCTGCAGAGAACCTCTATCCTGCATGTTTTAGATGTTTCCCTGCTCCAACACACCTGATTCTAATGAATGGGTTGTTATCTAGCTTTGTAGGAACCTAGTAACTAACATGCATTTAAACACTCCTCACCCCTCGAAGAGAGAACATTTTGAGAGATGTGACTAACTAGTAACATTCCACCTTGCATCACTCAGACCTCTGGCCCACTTTTGAGCAGGACCAGCTAACAGCACCCATTCAGCCCACAGACTCTATACTTGTTCTGATGTCCAAAACCAGGCCTGAATCTCCATAGCAATGAGACAGATGGAACTGTGGTATCACTAGCCACTCTCCTCTCCTGTGGCTTGTTTATTTTACTGGTCAGAAGCAATGCCAGGAGGGTGTCCGCAGGAGGGAGAACAGTGTTCAGCTGTGTTGACCAGGGAGACGTTGGACTGTGGGATAATCAGCAGCATTGTTCTCTGCTATGCGTCACTCAGCTCTACTGTTCGGGTTATCAGGTTGCACATTGGTGAACTTCGCCTCACATCCTGCAGGCTGGGGTGGAACTAACAGACACCTCTCTTTCTTCGTCTCTCACTAGTGGCAATCGATCGTAGAAGGCCCCAGTCCTCGCCTCATTCCCATCAGACCCTGACCCTCCTTCTTCCCCAGCCTCTCATTCCCACAGAACTCTCACTCCTCTCTCCTCCCAGCCTCTACCAGTCGCCATCAGACGCCTCTTCACACCTCACTCCTCCCCACGGCCTCGTAACCTCATACCACAGATCATCACAACCTCTTCACCCCAGCCCTCCAATCCCAACTAGAACCCTCACCCTCTCCTCTCAGCCTTCTATTTCCCCATACAAGACACTTCTACCCCTCCACGTCCTAACGTCCTCTACTCACCACCTCACAGACTTTCACCCTCTCTCCTCGGCCTTCTACACCCCCTTCACAGACCTTCATCCCTCTTCTCCTCCAGCCCCTTTCTTCCCACAAGACCTTCACCTCTTTTCCGTCCTTCCAGCCCTCTATCCACCAGCCTCTATCCTCTCCCCCAGCCTCTATCCCACAGACCTCACCCTCCCCCTCCCCAGCTTCACCATGTCCTCTAACCTCACTCTATCCCCCAGACTTGCTCCCCCCCTCTCCCTCACCCCCCTACCCAAGGCTGATCCCTACCAATGCCATTGTCACTCAGAGGACATGTAGTGTTGTAAAGCTCTGCTAGATACAACAGCATTCCCTGCATGTGTCAGTCTAATGACTGAGTAATTCTACCGCAAACACACACACATTCTCACACACGTACTCACACACTCTCTCTCTCTCTCTCTCTCTCTCTCTCAAACACACACGCACACTCTCATACACATACTCACACTCTCTCTCTCTCTCTCTCAAACACACACACGCTCTCTCTCAAACACACACACACACACACACTCTCTCACACACACACACACACGCTCTCTCGCAAACACACACACACACACTCTCTCACACACACACACACACTCTCACACACACACACACACTCTCACACACGTACTCACACTCTCTCTCTCTCTCTCTCTCTCTCTCTCTCAAACACACACACACGCTCTCTCTCTCTCTCACACACACACACACACACACACTCTCACACACACACATGCGCTCTCTCAAACACACACACACACACACTCTCTCACACACACAAACACACTCTCACACACACACGCACATACCGCGTGCAGACACTCTAACTGACTCACTCTAGATGTCTTCAACTCTGGTTTAGAAGGTATGTGTTGCATGTTGACTTTGCATGCAGTAGATAGTTTGACTACAAACGTGCACACATTCACACACATCTGTGTGTCTATGACAACATTCAACATCAAAACAAGAGCTCAAGAGTGCAGTTAGTGTGTGTCTGTGTGTGACTGTTGGTGTCAGACCTGGTGCTTCCGAGTATGTGTGTGCAAGTGTGTGTGTGTATGTGTGTGTGCGTGCATTGCTGTCTCAGTGCAGCACATGCAAATCTGTAATTCTCTGGATTAACACGGAGTCATCTGAGTCACTGCATCTTGGCTGACTGTGGCCAGGTGTAGCTGCATGGGCCATGGGTAGGGGGGAGGGCGGGGGCAGGGGAGGGGGAAGGGAGTGCAGGGGAGGGGGGAGGATAGGGGAGGGGGGAGGGAGTGCAGGGGAGGGGGGAGGATAGGGGAGGGAGGAGGGAGTGCATGGAAGGGTGAAGGGAATAATGAATACTATCGCTATTTAGAAATGAGGTATTTCATGTAACGTTACCAAACTCTTCAACCTATAGCAATGACAAATTATCCCCACGCCGGGTACTGTAGGAGAGCTGTTGTGTGGAGGACCACAGCCACATGAGGACACACCCTGGAAACTGCCCCACCACCCTGGACACTTACCTCCACCCTGGGCACTGCCCCTCCACCATGGACACTTCCCTCCACCCTGGGCACTGCCCCTCCACCCTGAGCACTGCCCCACCACCCTGGACACTGCCCCACCACCCTGGGCACTGCCCCTCCACCCTGGGCACTGCCCCACCACCCTGGACACTGCCCCACCACCCTGGACACTGCCCCACCACCCTGGGCACTGCCCCTCCACCCTGGACACTGCCCTTCCACCCTGGACACTGCCCCTCCACCCTGGACACTGCCCCTCCACCCTGGGCACTGCCCCTCCACCCTGGACACTGCCCCTCCACCCTGGGCACTGCCCCTCCACCATAGACACTTCCCTCCACCCTGGGCACTGCCCCTCCACCCTGGGCACTGCCCCACCACCCTGGACACTGCCCCTCCACCCTGGGCACTGCCCCACCACCATGGGCACTGCCCCTCCACCCTGGGCACTGCCCCTCCACTCTGGACACTGCCCCTCCACCATGGACACTGCCCCTCCACTCTGAGGCCTGCTCCTTTAGCAGCAGACGGTGACCAGTTGCCAACCCCTGGTGCCACAGGGTTAGGAGGTCAGATGCCAGGCGGCTGCAGCTAGTAGACAGCTTTGCCCTCTAACCCCTTGAGATGGGCTCCAGGCTGCAGGAATGTGCTGGCCCAAAGCCCTGCTGAAGAAAGGCACAAAGACAGCTTTCTCCCTGCGCCTGCCTGGCTCTTCCTCCCTTACATGACGTCTGAGACCAGGGATATGGAGCCAGAACAGACGGTTTGTGATTTCACTTCAACAGAACAAAGAAAAAAGTGGTGAATGACATTTAAATTATGACCACAGAGAACAAGTTTGAATGTGGGAAAGGAGGACAAGAAGGGAACAGAGATTGGAGGGAGGAGAGAAAGTGTATGTAACCTTTTAATTTCCCAGTGTATCTGTTGACCTAGCATGGACTGTCTGAGAAGCTTTTTCTACAATATAACGCTCATGATCTCACCTTCTCCATGTTGGGTTTGATGCAACGGACGAAGAAGGGGTTGGAGGCACTTAGAGTGGCCATCAGGGAGTGGAGGGAGTCCTGAAAGGGCATGACATCAACTCAAAACAGCTACATCAGCAATGACATCAACACTTCAGAAAATTAATAATAATTCTACAAACAGCTACATTTTGTTGCTATGGTACTGAGCAATAAACACAAAGGATTCCTGTTGACAGGGTTGCTCCGAGTGCTTCACCCTCTTTTCCAAGTCAAGGACTCAGAGTTCTCT
Organism: Plecoglossus altivelis; assembly: GCA_036571765.1. Lineage (NCBI taxonomy): Eukaryota > Metazoa > Chordata > Actinopteri > Osmeriformes > Plecoglossidae > Plecoglossus > Plecoglossus altivelis. The sequence goes on from BROE01000022.1 coordinate 19,916,251, forward strand.
GGTCCTGTCGTGATTGTGTTTACAGGGACAGGCAAAACCACACACCTCCTCACACCAGAGACCCTTCACCTTACAGCCTGTTCTCTTCTCCTTCCTCTCTCCATGACCCCCTCCCTTCCTCTCCCTTGTCCTCCACACTCAGCCTGTCTGTCTCCAGCCCGGTCTGGCATGCAAACATGCCTCACCCCTGGTTCACCTCCCAGGCCTTGCCATCAGGGGTAATCCCCAGCTTTAGAAGCTGTGCTCCAGGGAATCCTGCCAAATCTCCCCTCCCCCCCTCCTTTCATCTCATACCAAGTCAGACTTCCTATAACTTCTACCAACACAAACACAGTTTGGTATAGCAATAACTAACTACCCGGACATGTTGTAATATTGTGTTGTCATGATATTGTCATATTGTGTCGTGCTGTCATGTTGACATATTGTTATCATGTTGACATGTTGTCATGTTGTTGTGTTGTCATGTTGTTGTGTTGTCATGTTGACATATTGTTATCATATTGACATGTTGTCATGTTGTTGTGTTGTCATGTTGTTGTGTTGTCATGTTGACATATTGTTATCATGTTGATATTTAGTTGTGTTGACATGTTGTTGTCATGTCGACATGTTGCTGTGTTGTCATGTTGACATGTTGTTATCATGTTGACATGTTGTTGTCATGTCAACATGTTGTCATCATGTTGATATGTTGTTATCATGTTGACATGTTGTTGTCATGTTGACATGTTGTTGTCATGTTGACATGTTGTTGTCATGTTGACATGTTATTATCATGTTGACATGTTGTTGTCATGTTGACATGCTGTTGTCATGTTTTTGTCATGTTGATATGTTGTTATCATGTTGACATGTTGTTGTCATGTTGACATGTTGTTATCATGTTGACATGTTGTTGTCATCTTGAC
>BROE01000022.1:19922161-19939661 GCA_036571765.1 Plecoglossus altivelis
CATGTTACCATATTGTTGTGTTAGCGTGCGAGCAAGGACATGAGCGTGAGATGCTGCAAACACCAGCTCTATTCACCAACGGTGGAACAAATGAACTCTTAGTGGGCTCAACTTGACTTATATAATGGCTTTGTGTGTGTGTGTGTGTGTGCCAGGAGGGTGGTTACGATACAGGTGTGTGCAGGCATATGCAACATTTGTGTGCATGGAGGGCATGGAGTGCGGTGTGTGCTGTGGGTACTGACTGCATGCCGGCTGTGGAGTTTCTCCAGGAGGGTGTAGTCTGTGCCTTTAGGAAAGCGGCTCTCCTCATTGATAAGAGCCAACAAGCCCAGTTTCTGAAAGACAGGACCAAATATCAGAGATAGGGCATCAAGACAGGCAAGACAGAAGGAAGGACGGCAGGCAGGCAGACAGACAGACAAACAGACAGGTTTGGGAGGGTTGTATGTTGATTGATACTGATTATGTAAGCGCTAGATTCCATATGCTTTCTAAAATAACTCCAGGATGTGTCAGTACTGATATCAGCCAGTCTGAAACCTTCTCTATGAGATCATGTCAGACAGCTACCTTCTCTATGAGGTCAAGGCATTCAGCGTTATCCATCCAGTCGATGGCTTCCCACTGAATCCCTTCCCTGTGGAGAGAACACACACATTCAATCGGACACACACACATTCAACCCCACCCCCCGAGCACACGCACAAAACATAGACACAGACACATTACAAGTGCAAAAGACACAATATACGTATTGTCCAGAAGCTCATGTGATGAAATGAGGCATGTCCAAGGAGCCAGTACATTTACAAAAAAACTGAGCAAGACCAACCCCCAGCTCTAACTCTAACCCAAGCTCAGTCAGACTCAGGAGAACCCTCATATGGGGGAACTGCTGGGGTGTTTGGGGGGGGCAGGGCCCCCACCATATACTCAGAAGCCCCTCTATCTCACTGTGACCTTCACGTCGCTCCACACAGACTCAGTCCCCACCTGAAGCACTGCCCTTGAAACTTCTCAAACACAAGCTTTACAACGGTGATCCTAATGCCTTCATATTGTTTGTTCCCCATCACCAAATGGGAATGAAAGAACGATCTTTGACCCTTGACAGCTTGAACCTGAGTAGAGAGATTACCTGTTGTACTCTAGTTGCTCCAGGGAGAAGATATGCTTGTTGAAGTACTCCTGCAGTTTCTCATTGGCATAGTTGATGTTGAACTGCTCAAACCGGTTCACCTGAAGGGAAAGGATGTCTGTTAGGCACCAGCTGTACAGCACCTACAAAGTGGAGGAAGGGCTTGAAAATGTTGCCGTTTGGTTACATATGTTCTCAAAATAGTTTAACATATATTTGTGTGAGTGCAAATCACCAGCACCACCCCTATCAGCCAGTTAGAAATATCACCAGCACCACCCCTACCAACCAGTTAGACATATCACCAGCACCACCCCTACTAGCCAGTTAGACATATCACCAGCACCACCCCTACCAACCAGTTAGACATATCACCAGCACCACCCCTACCAACCAGTTAGACATATCACCAGCACCACCCCTACCAGCCAGTTAGACATATCACCAGCACCACCCCTACCAGCCAGTTAGACATATCACCAGCACCACCCCTACCAAAAATATATATAAATCTTTAAAGTTGGGAACACCGCTGAGACCAAGTAAGACAGTTCATGTCAAGCCCTGGGTGGAGGAAGCTGCTCATAACGAGGCCAGAGGTTTCTACTTGAGATGAGTTGGGGACAACCAAGATACATGGGTTTGTCTCTCAGTTAGCTCCCCAGGGAGCATTGGACCAGCCCAGACAAACCATGAACACACAGAAAGTGTTTGCTAACACCACCAATGTCTCAGGTAATAGTGGCTCACCTCAAAGTTCTCAAAGCCAAAGATGTCCAGGATGCCGATTGATTTGAAGTTGTCCTTCCCTCGGATCTTTTGGTTGATCCTCATGATTATCCAGGAGAAACACTGTGAGTACAGCGCCATGGCAACTGAGTCCCGTGAGTCCACCGCCTGTCAATCACACAATGGAATGGAAAGTTACCATGGAAACCAGGTCAAAGTATCTCCATTTAGGCTGTATACATCATGTTCATCATGGTAGACAGGGAAATGCAAAGAACGAAGGGATTTCAGACCTGCAGAAGGCTACTGGCTGGGAGAGAGTCTATTCTGACAGAGACCAGAGACAATACAAAGAGAGACCAGAGAGAGAGACCAGAGACCGAGGCCAGAGAGAGACCAGAGAGAGAAACTAGAGAGAGTGACAATTCAGAATTTCATTGAGACAGAGACCAGAGAACGAAGCCAGAGAGATAGACTAGAGACAGACCAGAGAGAGAGAGACCAGAGAGAGACCAGAGAGAGAAACCAGAGAGACCAGACACAGAGACCAAAGAGAGAGACCAGAGGTAGAGACCAGAGAGACCAGAGAGAGACCAGAGATAGAGACCAGAGAGAGAAACCAGAGAGACCAGAGACAGAGACCAAAGAGAGACAGAGACCAGAGAGAGAGACCAGAGACAGAGACCAGAGAGAGAGACCAGAGACAGAGACTAGAGAGATACAGAGACCAGAGAGAGTAACTAGAGAGGGACAATTCACAATTTTATTGAGATAGAGACCAGAGAAGGAAACCAGAGAGAGACTATAGACAGACCAGAGAGAGAGACCAGACAGAGACCAGAGAGAGAAACCAGAGAAAGACCAGAGATAGAGACCAGAGACAAAAGAGAGAGACCAGAGACAAAGATCAAAAAGAGAGACCAGAGAGAGTGACCCACAGGGATAATAGAATGTATTAAAACACAGGCGGCTGTGTATTCCTCAAGCAGAGTGCTCTTGCTCTGAGGTCTTTGTCTTAAACAGTGAAAAGGTTCCTTGTTCTCCTCCAGTAATGACCACAAAGGCCCAGGCCCTCTCTGCATAATCACAAGAGCTATGAGACAGGGTGGGCGGAGGCTTAGAGTCTACCAACCTCCGTCTGAAAGGAACATTGAATTATTCTATTTGTCCACGATGAATAGTACCGCATATATACACAAAGCTTAGAATCAGATTTTCATTGCACAAATGAGAAACAGAGCATGGCTAGAGATAAGAAAAGAATTCTGCCCCTGTCCTGCTGTCAAGAGGACTGGTTATGACACACTCCCCCTAGTGGAGAATGTGCAGATGCTGCATCCGTGTTCACTGAGATGGCTATCACCATCCTTTATTGTGCTGGGAATGTGGAGGACAAAAAGCAGGAAATGGCTGAAAGTCACGCTAGGATCTAAGAAGGGATGTGGGGGCGGAGGGAACCAGGGCAGGGGGACAAGAGAGGGCGGCGAAAGAGAAGAATGGAGAAAGAGAAAAAGGAGGACAAAGAGAAGGACTGAGAACTAGTCAAATTGGCCATATATTCTTTGGTTGACATGTGTTTTTGATCCACCCTATGGTTTATATATATTCTTTATCGGGGGTGGCGTTAGTTTGACATTCTGTTCAAGGCAAAGAACTGAGGGGGGTGTAGTGCCAAAAGGCAGGGTCCCAGGATTGGCCAGGTGAAGGCCTGTCAGAAAGAGGGGCCTACCTGCTCGATGGAAAGAGGGGAGCAGATCTCCTCTCCTCTCAGGATCATGGAGCGCTGTGTCAGAACCTCAGACAGCTGGAAGGAGTCCAGACCCAGTAGCTCACTCACATTAGTGACCACTACAGACACACAGCAGAAAACAGGGTTACTGACCACTACAGACACACACCAGACAACAGGGTTACTGACCACTACAGATACACAGCAGACAACAGAGCTACTGACCACTACAGACCATCTTGATATGTTTCAAGTCAGAGAAAGGCTGGAGTAAGACCTTGTTTATGTTTACACATGAGGAGGTATGGATGTTTACATTTATACATGAGGGGGGATGGATGTTTACATTTACACATGAGGAGGTATGGATGTTTACATTTACACATGAGGGGGTATGGATGTTTACATTTACACATGAGGAGGTATGGATGTTTACATTTACACATGAGGAGGTATGGATGTTTACATTTACACATGAGGGAGGGGGTATGGATGTTTACATTTACACATGAGGAGGTATGGATGTTTACATTTACACATGAGGAGGTATGGATGTTTACATTTACACATGAGGGGGTATGGATGTTTACATTTACACATGAGGAGGTATGGATGTTTACATTTACACATGAGGAGGTATGGATGTTCACATTTACACATGAGGGGGGATGGATGTTTACATTTACACATGAGGAGGTATGGATGTTTACATTTACACATGAGGAGGTATGGATGTTTACATTTACACATGAGGAGGTATGGATGTTTACATTTACACATGAGGGGGTATGGATGTTTACATTTACACATGAGGAGGTATGGATGTTTACATTTACACATGAGGAGGTATGGATGTTTACATTTACACATGAGGGGGTATGGATGTTTACATTTACACATGAGGGGGTATGGATGTTTACATTTACACATGAGGAGGTATGGATGTTTACATTTACACATGAGGAGGGATGGATGTTTACATTTACACATGAGGGGGGATGGATGTTTACATTTACACATGAGGAGGTATGGAGCAGACTATGTGTGTACTGTTGAGTAGCAACGTGTACTACATATCGAGGTTGTATGTGACAGTACCGAAGAATATGGGGAGGTATCGAATGATCGCGAGGATAAGAGCAACACTACGACGAGGGATAATTGGAGATTTTTACGACTAGGCTAAGCATGTTCTGTTAACACATGCGTGAGATGAATGAACGAATGGCTACGAGGGTAAGGCGATGGTGGATTGCAATGACGAGACCTACCGATCCACATGTAACTCAAGATCCTATGCCCATTGCTGCCAGACCAGGCTAGGTGGACTAGACACCAGCTTGACCACATCTCATAAATTTGCGTGAGCTCAACGGTTGGGCTAAGTCGACGTGTCCCATCACCTCTTCAGGGCTTTCCTAGGAGAGCACACAATAGAACAGCGAGAGGAGAGAGAGAGGAGAGAGAGAGAGAGAGCAGAGAGAGAGAAGAGAGAGAAAGAGAGAAGAGTGAGAGAGGGAGAGCGGGAGAGGAAGAGGAGGGAGAGGGGGAGGGGGAATAGGTGAGACGCTGGCCTCGGACACAGATGTAAACATACACACTCCCAGACACACATCCACTCATGAAGAGTAAGGGTTTAACACAGCCTGAACACAGAACTGGAGACTTTGAGAAACAGATTTGAGATAGTTGTGCAGATTTGTTAATGAATTATATCGCCCTCTGCTGTAAAACTTAGGAACATTCTGATGGTGATTGTAGTGGTTTGGAAACAAGCGGTTCCATCTCACCATGACACTGTTGAAGAGCTGATTGTCATCCAGACTCACGTCTGTTACACAGCCAGACTGTCTCAGGTAGTGGTAGGACTCTGGAACCTCACTGAGGAAGTAGACATCTGAAAGACACGCATACGCACATGCAAAATGTCAAGGGCACACAGACACAAATACAGACACACACACATACAAACTTTGCATGAGCATGTGCTAATTTGAAAATTATATTTTTTGCAGATCTAGTGGGAATATGAGGGTGCTGAGGTCCTCCACCTCTATGTTCTCTGGGTACCCCAGCCAGGAGAGCGTAAAAGATGTGATAGTTCCTCTCACCGGGGTTCTGTCTCACCACCCGGTTCTAGAACACAGAAAACTTCCACCATCAGTCTACATTCTGATGCATCAGAAAGTTGCTTGGTTCTGAACACAGGAAGCTGGAGGGGTTCCTTGTGGAGCACCAGCGTGGGGAGACGCAGGAAACATCATATGTACTTTGTTTTTACCTTTTCTAGTAAATCTGAACAGTGAAGGTCAAGGAGAATTTCAGGTCCATTCTATGATACTGTTATTATGAATAAGCAGGCCAGTAAGTGAGTTAGTCAGTAAAATGAGTTAGAAGGTGAGGAGGAAGGAAGGAAGGAGTTAAGAGTTGAGAAGATTAGAAGATCAGGAGGAAGCAGATTAAATGTGTGGAAGTAGGCGGTGAGGAGGTAGGAGATGAACAGATATGAGATAAGTAGCGAAGAAGTGAGGAGGTAAGAGGTGATGAGGTAGGAGGTTAAGAGTTAGGAGGTGAGAAGTGAGGAGCAAGGAGGTGAGAGGGTAGGAGGTGAAGAGGGAGGAGGTGAGAGGGTAGGAGGTGAGAAGTGAGGAGGTGAGAAGTGAGGAGGAAGGAGGTGAGAGGGTAGGAGGTGAAGAGGGAGGTGAGAGGGTAGGAGGTGAGAAGTGAGGAGGTGAGAAGTGAGGAGGTAGGAGGTGAAAGGGTAGGAGGTGAAGAGGGAGGAGGTGAGAGGGTAGGAGGTTAAGAGGTAGGAGGTGAGAGGGTAGGAGGTGAAGAGGGAGGAGGTGAGAGGGTAGGAGGTGAGAGGGTAGGAGGTGAGAAGTGAGGAGGTGAGAAGTGAGGAGGTGAGAAGTGAGGAGGTGAGAAGTGAGGAGGAAGGTGGTGAGAGGGTAGGAGGTGAAGAGGGAGGTGAGAGGCTAGGAGGTGAGAAGTGAGGAGGTAGGAGGTGAGAGGGTAGGAGGTGAAGAGGGAGGTGAGAGGGTAGGAGGTGAGAAGTGAGGAGGTAGGAGGTGAGAGGGTAGGAGGTTAAGAGGTAGGAGGTGAGAGGGTAGGAGGTGAGAAGTGAGGAGGTGAGAAGTGAGGAGGAAGGTGGTGAGAGGGTAGGAGGTGAGGAGGTGAGACGTGAGACGTGAAGAGGCAAGGAGGTGGAAGTCAGGAGGTAGGAGGTGAGAAGTGAGGTGGTGAGGATACAATCGATGATGCATCCTCCTTGGATGTTTCCGTTCTCAGAGACGTGCAGATGGATGAACTTCCCAAAGCGGCTGGAGTTGTTGTTGTAAACTGTCTTGGCATTCCCAAACGCTTCCATGATAGGGCTGGGAACAGAGACACGGAGAGACTATCAGAGTGAGAGGTAGAGTGTTATGCTCAGGGTATGTGGAATCCATTCTGCTCTACTTGTTAAGCAGTGCTGGTATTTTGGTTGCATTGTGGTTACATTATGACTGTGTCACTGTTGTATTAAGGATACATTAGTAAAAATAGTAGGGTTTTATGGAAAAGGTTGTTTTTTAAATATCTAGTTTTCATATTATGTGGTAGTGTTGTGATTGCATTCATGCGGTTGTTTTGTGCTTGTAGTTACGTGGTTACAGTTGAGTGGTTGTGTTGTGGTTGCAATTGTGTTTGCAATTATGTGGTTACAGTTATGTGTTTTCAGTTATGTGGTTGTAGTTATGTAGTTGTGTACTGGTTGCAGTAATGTGGTTGTGTTGTATTTGTGTAGTGGTTGTGTTGTGGTTGTGTAGTGGTTGCAGTAATGTGGTTGTGTTGTATCTGTTAGTGGTTGTGTTGTGTTTGTTCTGCAGTAGTGTTGTGGCTGTGTGGTGGTTGTAGTAATGTGGTTATGCTGTGGTTGTGTAGTGGTTGCGTTGTGGTTGCAGTCGTGGTTGTGTTCTGGTTGCAGCACCTGCTCTGGATGATGGCTTGCTCCACACGGGTGCTCCTCTCAGACAGGGGAGCAGCAGCAGAGTTCTGACTCATCACTGACAGGAACTTCAACAGCAACTTTGTGCTCTCTGTCTTTCCTGCCCCACTCTCTCCACTACAGACATGAAGGGAGCAAGATGGAGAACAGAGGTTGAGGGGAAGAGGAGAGGAGGGTGGGGGAGAGTTGAGAACAGGAGACGAGTGGAGAGAATATAAAAACAGGTAAAAAGACAGCTTTATATATTATATTGAAGGCCATTTCAACACATCGACTCCTACAATAACACTGTCCCTCCACAGAGCCATAGGCTCACCTGATGAGCACACACTGGCTGTCATGTCGCTTCCACAGACAGCGGTAACACTCGTTAGCCACAGCAAAGATGTGAGGAGGGAGCTCGCCCAGGTGGTGCTGACTGTAGCGCTCCACCGCAGCGCAGTCATACAGACCTGGCACCTGCTTGTAGGGGTTCACCGCTGCTAGAATGGAGCCAATGTTAGTCTGGAGGACAGGAGGGACAAGGAGGAGGAGAGGAGGGAGGAGGAGGGAGAAGGAGGGAGGAGAAGAGGAGGAGGGGAGGAGGGGGAGAGGAGGGGGAGAGGAGGGAGGAGAGGATGGAGGAGATGATAGAGGTGAAGAGAGAGGAGAGGATGGAGAGGATGGCGGTGGAGAGAGAGGAGGAGTGAAGGGACAACAAATTCATTAGTCTTTTTGTCCTGCTTAGCTCTATAGGAAGTTAGGTCAGGTATAAGAAGATGTCTTCAAAGAAACATTGTATCAGTGACCCAGTAGCTCTTACCAGGTCCGTAGAGACTGTACAGTGAAGGTTAGAAACTTTCTGAGAAAACCTCAACAGTGTAAGATGGCCTAGTTTGAAATTATGCAATCATTTTAGGCCCCACTTACACAGCGCCGGACTAAATGTGTTTATGGGTCATAGCATTGATAATGACAACAGGTTGGGCAACACTTTAAAATTAAAGTTACATTAAAGTTAAATCGTTTTAAGTAATAACATTGTAGGTACAAAGGAATTGTAAAGTAATGGCAAAGGTGTTAAGTGTTGGCGGTATAAGTTATTACATATAAGCAAGCACAGTATGGGAGAGGTGACAGCTTGTTAGAAACGGGAAGCAAAAGTTAACACATTTACAAAGTTAACAAATCGACATTCATGTTAACTTTTCCCACACCAAGTTTCAATCTTTGAATAACTTGTTTCCTACACGGTGATATAGATATCTATATATATAGATATATGGTTATATATTATATGTTGCTACTGTAGGTATGTAGTAGCATGACAGGCTTTGTAACCTACATGTAATGTGCAACTGATCTAACTAGTAAATGATTTAACTTTGTCCAATGCTCTACCCACTGAGCTATACCCTCCCACCTAGTACACTAAACTCTGATTCTAGTATTTTTGGTAAATGGCCTTGGAGGACCTGTGAGGCAGAGTGGAGTCCAGTTTTCTTACATAAATGAGGTCCTGGGTGTAGCGTAGGTGGAGGTTGTGCATGATTGCAGCCTCATGCATCTCCTCCAGGCAGGACATGTCCTCCACACCCTGGATACTGCTGGGCTGCATGAGAAGCACCCTCTCTCTAATCTGCTGCTGGTCCTGGAGAAACACCACCTGGGCGCACACACACGCACACACACACGCACACACACACACACACGTGGGGTGATGTTGAGGCAGTGATGCAGAGTAAGGTAATCTAGGCAGAAAGCAGAAACTAGTTTTACCCCCTGACCCCTTCTCCTGACAAAAGCACCATCTCTCCACATCAACCATATCTTACGATACACACCATTTATGATCATGTTGATTATGATCATTAACTGGTTTTACTGTAAAGAAGGTAAAAAAATCTTAGATATGTGAAAAATGATCACTATGTGATGATAACCCTTCTCTGTGCTAGTTGGCTCCATGGTTCAGCTGTAGCCCATGTGAACCCAGTGGCCAATCACAGAGCAGCAGCAGGGACAATGGAGTGGAGCTGTGCTAGTGAGCTGCCCTCTGGTGGTGGCTAGATGTACTACTAGTAAGGTTGTGTGTGTGATGGGGTGAGGGGTGTGTGTGTGTGTGTGTCCATGTGTTGTGTCTGACACCATGACAGAGCTTTGTTTAGCTTGGCTGTATTGAATATTCATGAGTGGGAGGGGCCAATACACCCAACCTGACCAGCTGTGCAGAGATCAATGGAGTCCTGACGTAAGATGCGCCAGAACACACTCACACGTGCAAATATATGCATGCACACTCACACACACACACAAACACACTCACACACACACACACACACAGACACACACACACACAGACAGACAGACAGACAGGCGCACACACAGACACACACATACACACAGGCACACAAACACATACACATACACAGAGGCACACAAACATACACACAGACAGACACAAAGGGAAACTGCCTGTCCATCTGGTGCTCTGAGGTCACACCCTGCAACAAAGGACACTGGGAGGGAAGCAAGGGAGGAGATTCTCCTGATACTGGAATTACGTGTGTGTGACGTGTGTGTGTGTGTGTGACGTGTGTGTGTGTGTGTGTGACGTGTATGTGTTTGTGTTTGTGTGACGTGTATGTGTGTGTGTGATGTATATGTGAGGTGTGTGTGTGTGTGTGACGTGCATGTGAGGTGTGTGTGTGACGTGTATGTGTGTGTGTGATGTATATGTGAGGTGTGTGTGTGACGTGTATGTGTGTGTGTGACGTGTATGTGTGTGTGTGATGTGTATGTGTGTGTGTGTGTGACGTGTATGTGTGTGTGTGTGTGACGTGTATGTGTGTGTGTGATGTATATGTGAGGTGTGTGTGTGACGTGTATGTGTGTGTGTGATGTATATGTGAGGTGTGTGTGTGACGTGTATGTGAGGTGTGTGACGTGTATGTGTGTGTGTGATGTATATGTGAGGTGTGTGTGTGTGTGTGACGTGTATGTGAGATGTGTGTGTGATGTGTATGTGAGGTGTGTGTGTGACGTGTATGTGAGATGTGTGTGTGATGTGTATGTGAGGTTTGTGTGTGACTTGTATGTGAGGTGTGCGATGTGTATGTGAGATGTGTGTGTGTGATGTGTGTATGTGAGGTGTGTGATGTGTATGTGAGGTGTGTGATGTGTATGTGAAGTGTGTGATGTGTACGTGAGGTGTGTGTGTGATGTGTATGTGAGGTGTGTGTGTGACGTGTATGTGAGGTGTGTGTGTGATGTGTATGTGAGGTGTGTGTGTGACATGTATGTGAGGTGTGTGTGATGTGTATGTGAGGTGTATGTGTGTTTGTGTGTGTGTGTGTGCGATGTATATGTGAGGTGTGCATGCTGTATGTGAGCATTTTATAGATGTATTACATTATACATTTATGATTATATAAATGCATCATATTGTTTCCCTGTTAATTCGTCTTACTGCCACAAATATCTAGACATTTGGTTTACAGCAGAAGTCATTAGACACAATGGTTTAGCCAGTTGTCATGATTCACCATACAGCACCTGCACAGTTCTAGGAGGCCAAAGTGGCACGAATAGTGTCCATGTCTGAAAAGCAGCTGGGGAATAGATTGTGTGGTTGATTTGTTTAGAGTTTGTGCACATTTGTAATGTGTAAGCAATTTTGACATCATTAAACGCATAGATCTATGTTTAAGAAATACTGATCTATACTGAGTAGTTCTGTTAGCTAGCCAGCATTTCATACATAAAGAAACCCCTTTGAAACCAGAGATTCAATGTTATGCCAGCAGTCAGCCTTGACCTGTCCATATCAGTTGTAAAAGCACATTCGCTTCTAAATAACAAAACAGAATTAATACATTTTCCTTACAACAAACTCTTGTGTTCCACACAGTCAGGGTTCCCATAATCAGGGTTCCAGACAGTCAGGGTTCCAGACAGTCAGGGTTCCAGACAGTCAGGGTTCCACACAGTCAGGGTTCCAGACAGTCAGGGTTCCCATAATCAGGGTTCCACACAGTCAGGGTTCCACACAGTCAGGGTTCCACACATTCAGGGTTCCAGACAGTCAGGGTTCCACACAGTCAGGGTTCCACACAGACAGGGTTCCCACAGTCAAGGTTCCACACAATCAGGGTTCCACACAGGCAGGGTTTCAGACAGTCAGGGTTCCCACAGTCAGGGTTCCACACAATCAGGGTTCCAGACAGTCAGGGTTCCACACAGTCAGGGTTCCACACAGTCAGGGTTCCCATAATCAGGGTTCCACACAGTCAGGGTTCCAGACAGTCAGGGTTCCCACAGTCAGGGTTCGAAACAGTCAGGGTTCCCACAGTCAGGATTCTAAACTGTCAGGGTTCCACACAGTCAGGGTTCCCACAATCAGTTTCCCACAATCAGGGTTCACACAGTCAGGGTTCCACACAGTCAGGATTCTAAACTGTCAGGGTTCTACACAGTCAGACTTCCCACAATCAGTTTTCCCACAATCAGGGTTCACACAGTCAGGGTTCCCACAATCAGGGTTCCAGACAGTCAGTGTTCCACACAAGCAGGGTTCCACATAGTGTTGACTTCCATGCAGCAAGTCAAAACACACAAACACGCTCATGCACACTAGAGCATGGAGTGAGGCAGTCTTAATGATGGAAGCAGTCTTAATGATGGAAGCAGTCTTAATGAATGAAGCAGTCTTAATGATGGAAGCAGTCTTAATGAATGAAGCAGTCTTAATGAATGAAGCAGTCTTAATGAATGAAGCAGTCTTAATGATGGAAGCAGTCTTAATGAGTGAAGCAGTCTTAATGAGTGAAGCAGTCTTAATGAGTGAGGCAGTCTTAATGATGGAAGTAGATCTAGATATGAAGGCCGATTCTTATTTGAGTAGCAGAAGATAATAGCAGTCTTAAAGTGACGTGAGAGATGTCAAAGTCTATCGACTTGGATAGTCGTCTATAAATCGGTATTGGATTGTCAGTCTAATGAATGAAAAGCTCGAGTAATCTTACATATAGGAGGAGAGCTATCGTTTAATATGATAGAGATTTAGCTATTCTTGTATGATGCTAAAATAGGACGAGCGGTATCATTAAAGAGGGGGGTAGATGACAGTACTTTAAAGGGAGATTGTATATCGGGGGCTGAAAATGCATGTAATGGGGGGAGGAAGGTCACATGTCCTTAATGATGAGCCTCTTTTAAATGATGGCGACGCAGTCTTAATGGATTGTGGGGAGAGAAGTCTTAGGCGACTGAAGACAGGTACTTATGAAGTGGAGGGCAGTTTTCTTAATGGTGTATGTGGAAGAGCAGACTCATTCAGATTGAGTTGGAAATGCAGGTCTGAATGAAAAGGAAGCGATTCTTAACGATGATGAAGCAGTCTTAAAGTGCTGGAGTTAGCATGACGTAGCATCGTCTTAATGTAATTGAGATCGAAAGGTCTTGAATAGATGGGGAAAGCCATTCTTAATGAAAAAGGCAGGGCGCTTTAATGATGGTATAAGTAGACTATGTCTTCTTTATAGATAGGATAGACAAGAATAATTTTAGTAGGTAGAGGAGTTCTTTCAGTAAATGATGGGAACGATGCTAGTTTTTAAATTGTGAAGGCAGATCTTAATCTGATAGAACTAGCGATAGCAAAGTTGGTAGGGTAATTGAGCTAATAGGTCCTTATCGGGTTTGAAGCTTTAGGGTTAACACTTTGAGTGAAAAGAACGACTCTTGTAATAGAGGGTTTTAGGATGAGCGTCTGTTATATGGGCTGAAAGAGATCGCAGAAGTACAGGGGGTTCGCTTGAATGGGATAGAATGCAGTCCTTAACAATTTGGAGTGAGCATGCTTTGATTTGAGTGAAAAAGAGCAGATCGTATAATGGAGTAGAAGATTAGTTACTATTATTGTGTGGCTGGAAAAGCAGTCTTAGTTAATCGATGGAAGCACCGTATACTTGAGGAGTGGGAGAGTAGCAGAGTACATATTACATGGGAAGTGTAAGCAGTCTTAAGGGCATGGTAAATGAAGCAGTCTTAATGATGGAAGCAGTCTTAATGAATGAAGCAGTCTTAATGAGTGAAGCAGTCTTCAGAGAGTTATTAGAGCGAGAGGGTGTAATGAGTAGAAAGGGCAAGAAGAAGGTTTGTCCGCTGTAGCATAACATATTAGAAACTTGTATTACTTAGAATTTTAGAACACAGAGTAAACAGCTGTTCTCTCTTTTATATTTCCTTTTATTTTGCCTCTCTTTTTTTCCGTCTCTCTAACTTTGGTGGTCGGGTTTACTTCTCATCGTCATTGAAGCCTCACGAGGCTCTCCCTCTCACATGTTCAGCGTCTCAGTCCAATCATGGCTCCAGAAAGAGACGGCTGCTGTCTACGTTGTATAGCAGAGACTAAAAGCATAGATACGCTTTCCTCTACAATGATAAAGGAGGTATCGCCATATGCAGCTCACTGCACACGAAACCACGTTTGTGCTCGAAAATCAAATATGTGTGGAACCAGGATTTAGACCTGGGCGTGTTGTTATGGGGAGATACTTGCACGTGGTCGGTTGTAATGAAGAAGCTTGGAGGAATAGAGTTGGCAGGACTGATAAGACGAGTGGGAGATGAATGAGCAGACATTGGTGTTTGAGGGAAAATAATATATGATGTTAAGGGTATCTGAAACCTTGTAGTGTGCCCTGAGTTCAGCTTTGTCTGTTCCTTTATCCATTTCTAAAACATCCAGAGGAACCTTTCATCTGGTTACAGTTTTCTGCTTCCCTGTTTGGCTGTAGTAAAATCCTGTGTTTGTCCTCTGTATCTGATCTCAGATCTCTGGATGCACCCCCTCCCATCCAGCCATGAACCAAGGACCAGCAGGAAAAGGCCTCTCCTGGAGAGGAGGAACCAACCCTCTGACCTAGACCAGGACAAGGGCATATAGAGAATCTCCCCAGATCTGGAGACACATTAAAGTCGACCAGCCAGACCACTGACACAACTGGACAGGAACACCCCTCTCTCAGCCCTTCATCTGACCCACAGACATCTACAGTGGATACTGTATGGAGCTATTTTAAACCACTGCTCTCTCCCTTTCTCTGTCTCACTCTCACTCCCTACCTATCTTTATCCCTCCCATACACTCTTGTTCTCTGTGTTTAACTCCCTCGCTCCTTCCCTCCGACTCTCTCACTCTGTCTCCGACTCTCTCACTCTGTCTCTCTGTCTCTGACTCTCTTACTGTCTTTCTGTCTCTGACTCTCTCACTCTGTCTCTCTGTCTTCGACTCTCTCACTCTGTCTCTCTGTCTCTGACTCTCTCACTCTGTCTCTCTGTCTCCGACTCTCTTACTCTGTCTCTCTGTCTCTGACTCTCTCACTCTGTCTCTCTGTCTCCGACTCTCTCACTCTGTCTCTCTGTCTCTGACTCTCTCAATGTCTCTCTCCTTCATCCTTTGGCTCTGTCTATATCTCTTCGTCTCTCTTTCCTTCTCTTTCTTGCTCCCTCTCTCTCCCTCTCTCTAGCCCCTCTCTCTACTTCCCCAGCTGCTCTCTTTCCGAACAGGATTTCCTTCAGACACAAAGGCCTCTGAAAGCAGCCACAGATGTAAGTGGTGTGTAGGTCCTGAGTTGGGGCCAGTCGTGGTATACATGGTCTCACACACAACCTCACTCTCCACACACCCTCACTATACTACAAACCTTTATACTTGTAAGTATCTTTGAGTTGAAACAATGAGGGGAGCAGAGGGTGAATGGGTAGGGGAGAACAAAGCTTTATAGCGTTGTAGGGTTACAGGGAGTGTCCTTGGCTTTCAGTCAAAAACATCTCATGGAATTACAGTGAACTGTTCTGACCCTCGCAAGTCAGGGAGAGAATAAACCAGTTTTTAAAACTGCTTCCTCGGCAGGAAGTGGACTTAATGTAGAAACACACTGAACTGAAGTAATTAAACAAATGAAAACGTGAATTAAATAACTTATTTAGAAGCGTTTGTACCATAGAATGACTTGACCTGGTTTGGGGTCAGTTTGTCCCACCTACCTCTCCATAGTGTGTGGTGAGGACCAGATTTCCCTCCTGACAAGAGCTTACTGTGGAGGCCAGAAGCTGCTCCTTGTCCCTCAGCCAAACATGGGTCCCCTGCAACACAACACAACACATCAGATATGGCCCCCTGCAACACAACACAACACATCAGATATGGCCCCCTGCAACACAACACAACACATCAGATATGGGCCCCTGCAACACAACACATCAGATATGGCCCCCTGCAACACAACACACCACATCAGATATGGGCCCCTGCAACACACCACATCAGATATGGCCCCCTGCAACACAACACATCAGACATGGCCCCCTGCAACACACCACATCAGATATGGCCCCCTGTAACACACCACATCAGATATGGCCCCCTGTAACACACCACATCAGATATGGCCCCCTGCAACACAACACATCAGACATGGCCCCCTGCAACACACCACATCAGTTATGGGCCCCTGCAACACATCACATCAGATATGGCCCCCTGCAACACAACACATCAGATATGGCCCCCTGCAACAAACCACATCAGTTATGGGCCCCCTGCAACACAACAAACCACATCAGATATGGCCCCCTGCAACACAACAAACCACATCAGTTATGGCCCCCCTGCAACACACCACATCAGATATGGGCCCCTGCAACACACCACATCAGATATGGCCCCCTGCAACACAACACATCAGATATGGCCCCCTGCAACAAACCACATCAGATATGGGCCCCTGCAACAAACCACATCAGTTATGGGCCCCTGCAACACAACACATCAGATATGGGCCCCTGCAACACAACACATCAGATATGGGCCCCTGCAACACACCACATCAGATATGGCCCCCTGCAACACACCACATCAGATATGGCCCCCTGTAACACACCACATCAGATATGGCCCCCTGCAACACACCACATCAGATATGGCCCCCTGTAACACACCACATCAGATATGGCCCCCTGCAACACACCACATCAGATATGGCCCCCTGCAACAAACCACATCAGATATGGCCCCCTGCAACACAACACATCAGATATGGCCCCCTGCAACACACCACATCAGTTATGGGCCCCTGCAACACACCACATCAGATATGGCCCCCTGCAACACAACACAACACAACACATCAGATATGGGCCCCTGCAACAAACCACATCAGATATGGCCCCCTGCAACAAACCACATCAGATATGGCCCCCTGCAACAAACCACATCAGATATGGCCCCCTGCAACAAACCACATCAGATATGGCCCCCTGCAACAAACCACATCAGATATGGCCCCCTGCAACAAACCACATCAGATATGGCCCCCTGCAACAAACCACATCAGATATGGCCCCCTGCAACAAACCACATCAGATATGGCCCCCTGCAACAAACCACATCAGATATGGCCCCCTGCAACAAACCACATCAGATATGGCCCCCTGCAACAAACCACATCAGATATGGCCCCCTGCAACAAACCACATCAGATATGGCCCCCTGCAACAAACCACATCAGATATGGCCCCCTGCAACAAACCACATCAGATATGGCCCCCTGCAACAAACCACATCAGATATGGCCCCCTGCAACAAACCACATCAGATATGGCCCCCTGCAACAAACCACATCAGATATGGCCCCCTGCAACAAACCACATCAGATATGGCCCCCTGCAACAAACCACATCAGATATGGCCCCCTGCAACAAACCACATCAGATATGGCCCCCTGCAACAAACCACATCAGATATGGCCCCCTGCAACAAACCACATCAGATATGGCCCCCTGCAACAAACCACATCAGATATGGCCCCCTGCAACAAACCACATCAGATATGGCCCCCTGCAACAAACCACATCAGATATGGCCCCCTGC
>BROE01000022.1:19944661-19947161 GCA_036571765.1 Plecoglossus altivelis
GCTGGAAACAGCTGGTCACACTGGGACTTCTGATCCAACCGGCTACAGACAGGTGTTACACCACTGTACCTGACCTGGCTAGCTACAGACAGGTGTTACACCACTTGTAGGCTAGGCACATCCATTGATGCTTGTCTCTGCAACCTCCAGAAGGTCACAATATGTGTCGTGTCAATCAAGTTCTTTTGAATCAGTATGTATATTTAAGATTGTCAACCTCAGTCTTAAGTATGTATCTGTGAGACTAATCCAGATCAACTTGTATTCCCAACGCCTGTTGCACACACAGTCAGAGAAGGGCTTTACAGACACGTACATGTACAAGTAGCAGCATCAGACACCTTTCAAACCAGGTAGCCAGGAGAACCTCAACTTGAGAGGCTCCTCACACTATACTGGTGAAACTGGAGGGAGCTCCTACTTGGGGACTTCCTGTACACTGTGTGGAAGGCCATGGGCGGTGTGCCAGCTGGGTAAGACAAACTTTACACAGCACCAGGCTGGCGTCATGCACCCTCTGACAGAGCTGTGATCTGATCCAAGAGCTCCGCTTTCCCAAGGCCTGGATAATGACCTCCAGTTCAGAGATTTGTTAATTCATGAGCATTGAATATTAAAGGGCTGACAAGCCACAAGGTGCCATGGCTTTTTCTCCCCAAACCAGCTGAGCGTGAACACCACATACGCACATTGTGACAAAAGAAAGCTGATCAACCAAATCCGGCCGGGATCGGGCAATTAGTCACAAACCCCTTCTGCATTGCTGAGTGCTGTGTGACATGGGGAAAAAGAGAGGGAGGAAAGCAAGAAGATAGAAAGAGGGAGGGAAAGAGGTAGAGAAGTAATGAAGGAAAGAGGCCCGGATAGCATCTAGGGAAGGAAGGAGATAAAAACGTATAAAAATGCAGGCAGGTGGAGAGGGAGGGAAAGAGAGTAGAAGGCAGTAAGGCAGGTAAGTAAGTTGATAGATTGGTTGGTAGGAAAGGTAGGTAGGAAAGGTAGGTAGGTAGGTAGGTAAGTAGGTAGGTTGGTAGGTAGGTAGGTAGGTAGGTAGGTAGGTAGGTAAGTAGGTAGGTAGGTAGGTAGGTAGGTTGGTAGGTAGGTAAGTAGGTAGGTAGGTTGGTAGGTAGGTAGGTAGGTAGGTAGGTAGATAGATTGGTAGGCAAAGTTTGTTGACATATTTGTAGGTAAGTAGTTATGTTGATAGGTTGATAGATTGGTAGGTAGGTAGGTAGGTAGATATGTTGATAGATTGGTGGGTAGGCAGGTAGGGAGAGAGGGAGAGAAGGGGGCTAGGTACGCTGGCTGTTTGGCATGCGGAGAGGGAAGAGAAAGCAAACATGCCCAATTCAGGGATGTGTTAAAGTCATCTGACACGTGACGGGCCTCTGACTTAATTTCAGCCGCAAGCACCATGGTGGAGGGTGCTGTCTCCTCTAATCCACTAGTGGAGGGTGCTGTCTCCTGTAACCCACTAGTGGAGGGTGCTGTCTCCTGTAACCCACTAGATTGTAAGGGGGTGGGGCTATGATATTAGGCAGGGTTATGAGCTGGAGTGGGGCTATTGTAAGGGGGTGGGGCTATGATATTGGGCAGGGTTATGAGGTGGAGTGGGGCTATTGTAAGGGGGTGGGGCTATGATATTGGGCAGGGTTATGAGATGGAGTGGGGCTATTGTAAGGGGGTGGGGCTATGATATTGGGCAGAGTTATGAGGTGGAGTGGGGCTATTGTAAGGGGGTGGGGCTATGATATTGGGCAGAGTTATGAGGTGGAGTGGGGCTATTGTAAGGGGGTGGGGCTATGATATTGGGCAGGGTTATGAGGTGGAGTGGGGCTATTGTAAGGGGGTGGGGCTATGATATTGGGCAGAGTTATGAGGTGGAGTGGGGCTATTGTAAGGGGGTGGGGCTATGATATTGGGCAGGGTTATGAGATGGAGTGGGGCTATTGTAAGGGGGTGGGACTATGATATTGGGCAGGGTTATGAGGTGGAGTGGGGCTATTGTAAGGGGGTGGGGCTATGATATTGGGCAAGGTTATGAGGTGGAGTGGGGCTATTGTAAGGGGGTGGGGCTATGGTATTGGGATGGGTTATGAGCTGGTTGTGGCAGGGGGGGTGGCGGCTCCTGTCCATAGCCGAGGATTATGGCCAGCCTGTTCACAACCACGTTTCCTGTGGACCATCTTGTGTATGTTCACACATATACATACAAACAATGTCTAGTAGGCTCTAAATACTTCCTCAGACACACTTGGCAGTGGCAGTCCCATCTTCACATTGCTGCTGCCTGTGTATGTGCAACCGACCAAGAGATAGAGACAGAAACAAAATGAGAAAAAAAAGGCAGAGAGAGGCACAGAGAGATCAAAATCGAGAGAGAAATAAAGACAGTAAGAAGGAAAGAGAGACAGAAACAGAGGTGCTGGATAAAGGAAACAAGTGGAATATTCTACCTTCAGCATCTGTGCTGCTGGGAGACATGAATTAATGATTGAGG
>BROE01000022.1:19952161-19971014 GCA_036571765.1 Plecoglossus altivelis
AAAAGTGTGTGTGTTTATGTTTGGGTGTGTGTGTGACTCTGCCTGATAAGCAGTGAGGATGCGTACCTGCGGGGTTGAAGGAGGCTTCAACATAGGGAGGCCCCATCCCTCCTTCTCACTTTCACATACACTCACTCTGTGAGCACTACTGAAGGTGCGGGGGGGGGGGGGTAACCAAGCCAGTCTCAAACAGACAAGAGACATCCCACCTACACCACCATCTCAGACACACCCTGACTGAATGTGTGTGCGTGACTCACAGTCAGCAGACAGATGACAGCAGGAGTGAGATACTGTCCGTACATAAAGATGCAGCATCAGGCAAGTACAGGTACACACAACAACTTTAATTACATTCTGACTCACATGGGCATGTTTAAGCCTATGCCCTAATCCCTGTTAGAGGTAAACCTCTCACTGCTGTTACACCAACACACATTGGACCACAGATAGCTCAGGTCTAACCTGCTAGAATCCCTGTCTCCCTCTAATCTCCCTCACTTCTTCACTTGTCAAACAGATTAATTAAATCTACCAGGGCCCTCTGCACTTTAATCCTGGCATCCTATAGGTAGCTGTGGAATGTGTATGTTGTAATTGGAGCAGCAAGCGTACATTACTGAGGAAGACTGTGAAGGCCTGGTATGTTGTATCTTCTCCTCTGTGCTCCACTGCCACTCATCTTTCCTTGGTCCTTCACCAGGCGGAGACACCAGTCAGGGGAAAACCTGCCAGCCCCTAGCTAGCCTCCAACCTCTAATCACCAGCAATTAGCACCCTTTGATTACAACAAAAGCATTCTCAGATGAAGGTTATGTACAAGGAGAGGAAGAGAATGCAGGCTGGAAACAGTTACGGTAACAATGAACCTTCCTCTTGATGTCTTGACAGCTTGCCTTACTAAAACAGAGTTTTGCACTTTCTTTAAATTCTGCGTTCAAACTCTTTAAAGAAACAGAAAGAAAACAGACAGATGGAAGGTGTTGTCTGGATTATGGTGACACCACATTCAAGAGACAACATCCTACATCACAACAATCTCCACAAACTAAAGACACAAAGCACATAGTCTTCTCAGGCCCCTAATCTTATACTTGCTGGAACAACAGTGTTCTCTGGTGGGGTTAAGCTGGGGACCTTAAATAACCCTGAATATGAGCACAGCCCCGTCCAGATATGCAAACCGATGAGGATTAAACCAGGTCACACACCTAGCCCTTCTGTCTACACTTTACTGAATACATCTTGTCTATGCTTTTATCCAAAACTATGTAGAAATAATGCTTTTACACAACAAAGGTAGGGGATACCTTCCTTTGTCAACCTCTATCACCATATAATGCTTATCTTACAACGTAAGATTTTAGCTAGAGTTTTAAAGTATTCAAACCCAAATATCCCACAAACCCCCTTCAAAGCCACTCCTCCAAAAACCGCTAATGTGCAGCCCGACTACTGCCGCGAGGCAGACAGACAGGTAGCCTAATCGGTGTATTATGTCTGAATGCCATCCAATCATCAGAGTCAGTCTGACCTTAATCGTTGGTCGAGTTTCTTACACGACACTTGTGTAATAAGCAACACCCACAGACAACGAATTGATTACATTTTACTCTGAAATAAACCGATTTATTTTGATAGTTGCTATTGGGATCTAAAGTTTATTTGAGCAAATATTACCAAAGGTTATGGTTCTGAACAACATTGTCTACCCTGCTGTAAATCATAACACAATTTAACAATATTAGAGTATAATTGTCCAATCAATATTGCTAAGGCACAGGTACTGAGTAATAGGTGATGCTAGATTGGGAGCACTAGGACCCAGGAGACCCTATCTGGGTATAGCTCCAAGACCACATTCTGGTACCTTGTGCACAGTGTCCATGATGCAGTTAGTGCTTTAAGTGTCACACAAACACACAACTACAAATGACTTGAACTACAGATGCTGAAATGATGATGTAAAAACTGTTCTAATCTGGCACATTAAAAGTACAGGCCAATGGGTACCCCCACATGAAATATGGGCCACATCTGAACTCAGGGGGCACCACAGGCCATACCCACATGTCCAATGTTCAAAGTGATGGCATTTTTACCCCTTTGCTTGAATTCTGCTGAAACTTGGTGTACATGTCTTATTTCTCATAGATTTTGCTGTACAGCGAAAACTTGGGAAAATCTACAAAATTACTGTGCTGCAAAGTGCAAGGTCATAGGTTCAAATCAAGCCATAGCTTATGTGCCTGTCAAGATATTGATGATATCAAGTCAAGTTCAAGTTGTGCTTTATTATATATTGCATATTTAGTGAAACTGGAATCCAGGTACAATACAGTAGCTACACAATCATAATGGTAGCGCTGTTTCATTCTGAGGGCTAGTGTTTCATTTGTGGATAAGATCCCACTTCATCTAGACAGTGCAGAGAATTTCTGGTATCATGTGTGCAGACCTCTGTAGATCCCGATGGCCAGGACAACAGTACAAGAAAAGCCATCATTTGATTGGCTGGAAAACTAAGGGGATAGGGCGCTCTGACACGATACATGCACAGGAGTGTCAAAGCAGGAACAGGCTACACGATACATGCACAGGAGTGTCAAAGCAAGAACAGGCTACACGATACATGCACAGGAGTGTCAAAGCAGGAACAGGCTACACGATACATGCACAGGAGTGTCAAAGCAGGAACAGGCTACACGATACATGCACAGGAGTGTCAAAGCAAGAACGGGCTACTGAGTGCTTAGGGAAGCCGACAGGTCGACAACACCAGTAACTAACTAGGGCTGTCAACTAATTCATACCCCATAAAAGGCCAGAGTAACATATTCTAATAACCCCACTTGCCCTTCAGCACATACATGTTTGCACATTTTTGGGCTTGACAGATGAGCTTTGCCACCCAATAAAAGGGAGACCACCGAATTCATGTTTTAATGAAGGACTGTCATTGCATTGCTTGACACATGTGCTGGTAAAACGTGTTGGCAATGTTAACGAGTTAACACTGTTGGTTATTCAGATATAACGAATCATTATTTGATGAACAATATCAAAATAACACAGTATACAACCTAGCAGGAGAGTTAAACTTGCTAGCCACAGGATAGTCTATTACAGATTAAAACATTTTGTATGAACTATGAATTATCAAAGCGTCAAGCAAGGAAGTTTTAAGATCTTTAGAAAATGATTACCTTAAATTAACTTATTTAGTATTTGGTCATGAATGGGGGTGGGGGGGGGGGGGGGGGGGGGGGAGAACACACGTCTGAGATGATAGTTTAACGTTAGAGAACCCTAAAAGAAAGAGGGTATTGATTAAACTAAATGAAAAAATAATCACAATCTTCTCAGTAAAAGTTCATTTCTCAGGGGCGGTGGGGGATGTTCCATCCAAAGCTGAGACAAAACCCACACCCTTGCTGAAGGGTGTGTGTCTGTGTTGATAACAAAAAAGGATAACGTCGCTGATGAGGACATACAAATGCATAGGTAAACAACCATTGTGTGTTATCGGTGACTGAACACCTCTTATTAAAACAAAAACAGGGCCATGGGGAAGCAAGTGATGTCAGCGAATGTGGGTCAAGGAAATCGGAGCACGAGACAAACTGCGACGGAGCGGTTTTCTGTGTTAAAGTTGGACCAGAAACTTTGTGTTAAACGACGAATAACTCAAATTTAGAAGTTGTGTAGGGCGGTGTTACTCCTCATTTGATGAACTTCCCGGTAGTCCCAGCTGTATCCTCATCCTGTACAGACAAGCCCACTGCGGAGCGGACGCTGAGTAGCCTATATTGTGCCCTATCGGTCTAACCTCATCATAGATATGGCCAAACTGTAAAGAGGATTCTCAAATAAGAGGTTCAAGTCAGACTCCAGACTGTGTCTTCAAGAACTCGTTTGAACTCAAGCGGTTGCACAGGAGGCAACGAAAGCGTAATAGCGAAGTCGCTAGGACGTAACAAAGACAGTCGGACTCCGGGCTCGCGAATGCTTATTGGAATATACCATTGTTTTACAACATCAACAGTGCCGGGTATTATGTGCAAAAAGTTAAAGTCTCACCTCAACATAGAAGGAATCCATTTCACACGATGTAATCGCTGAACTCTCAGAAATCAGAACTCAGTCTACCACACTTGCGCTGAGGAAGACTCGAATACTCCCAGAGGCTTTCCATTCATGAGCTCAAGAAAGATGATCAATTCTCCGTGTTCTTCTTTTCGAAACTTTTATCCAATCCGGTGAAATCACTAACGTCTTAAAACGGTGATTTCATTCAATGATACGGCTTCTGCAGGATCTTAACATTTTCAAACAAGCCCATTTACAGCTTTGAAGCCGAGGCGTAGCCCAGCCCGTGCGTTGCTCTACTATGACTTGACCGGCATCAATGGAGCCGGTTTATTATTCACAGAGGCGGGGCTTGAAACAGTAACCCCTCCCATGGAACACACCCTAAATATAACAGTCAATACACGGCTTTACTCATCGCAACGACGTGAGAGTGGAGGTGGTGATCATGCCCTTGAAGTTGGTGATGAGAATGAACAAGATGAAAAGGAAGAAGATGAGAGTTACAAGGTGTATTTCTACTGTAGTTCACTTCCCATGTGATTAAGCAGAACTAAACAAGCCTAATAGTCAAAACAGCCTACCTGTTTAACTACACATCCAGGGGATTTTGTAAAAAATAAAAAATAAAAATAAAAAGCTATTTGACATGATGTTCCTTGTTGTCTTTGTTGTAAAACAGTAGAGGATGTCTATTTTTGTCAACGATTGTTACGCTACCTGGTTTACACCCCGCTGAAGTGAAAAGAACATTGTTAGTTTAAAGTGAGAAGACTATCCAATTAGAAAAAACATCATGTCAAACTTTTCATCCATAATTCACACTGCCAATATAAACTAGTAATTACATCTATCTGATAAACACATGCATCATCTTTTAATGATTAGTCAAAAAACAAGGGTCAACAAGAAGTTACAGAACAAAACGCACAGTCAATAGGCTTTAATGCAATGCATGTTCATAACACAGTACACTTCTCCTTACTTAGATTTGTCACTGCCACACACACACATTAGCAGAGCCGGTTTACATGGAAGCATTTTGGCTCTGTGTTCAGTGCAGTACAGGCTAACCCTAAACCTCTGTGATTGATCTGTAGATGATTTAACATGTAAGGAACTAAGACAGAATGTGAGCTGCTGCTGGTTAGAAGGGGCGGGACTGGATGTCAAACAAACGTTGTTAACAGTTGCATAGTTCAGCATCTATAGACATTAAACCATTCAAAAGTGTCACCCAATAGGCACAGTTAATTGCTTTAAATACCCCCTTTACGACACACAGTGCTCCTGAATAATCAGAAGGGATTTGCTGCAGTCAGATTTACTGATATTGATTCTATTTAATCTTCCTGGTTGTCTGTCCTGGTCATCTCTCACAGCACGCCAGCAGGAAGCATGAAACTAGTGTTTTTAATCTGAGTCATTGTTGTTCAGATCTGGGCTGCCACTCTCTGATCTTTGACCCTGTGAATAGACAGACACAAGTAAACCCTCAGCATGTTCCTCTGCTCTACGCAGACTCAATATATACATATTACCACAACATTTGAACATGGGTGATAAAGGATAAGTGTTCACCCTGATAAAAAAAAGTTTATTTAGCAATACTTTCACAGAATTAAATAGGATATGTCAAAAACACAACTTTCCTATTGAGTTGGAAAGTTTCCCTTTGAATTTGACAACTTTACTTGCGTATCCGATTGTGGTTAGAAGCTGACATTTAATGTAGGTATAAACAGCTTCTCTCATTATCCTGTCAGCTCAACCACTTACCAAGGGAACTAGGTCAGGCCAGTGATTTCATTCTACGTGAATATCTTCATTGTTTCTGTTTGTTTGTGTCCAGATATGTCTAAGCTGCTATTGCTGTAAGGAAGGAAATTCCTTGCAGCAATACAAAGGGCCTATGCCAATGGTGCCAGTGAGGGACGAGAGACTTAAGCTGCACCAGAGTACTGCCAGTCCTCATTCTCCACCCCAACACTCACTAACCCTCCATGTGACCCTGCTTTGGAATGTCCAAGCATGCTTTGTTAAGGAGCTAGAGACTGTTTACTGAAAATGGTGTTTTATCACTTGATCTCCAAAGTCTTTACCCAAGACTGACTCCTCCTCCAAGCACGGCTGAGCTCTATCTGTACCATACTGTCTGGTATGACCAAGACTCCAGGTTTAGTGATTATGCATCACCCAAAACACAGAGGTCAAGTTGTGGCAACAGGAACCATGACACACACACAGCTAGTGGACGTTATATTGATCATATTGTATGCATAGGTATCCCTCAGTGGCAGAGCAGTTCACTGCAGACCAAGGTTCAGGTTCCAACGCTTCCCATATAGTACCAAAACCTGCTAATATAGCACCACTACCTATATAACTGGTGTGCACTGGACCCAATCAGAATGCATTCTTTTTGTGCCTCATTATAGTGCGATTTAAATGCCTGAGTGGTAGATTTAAATATTTGCCCTCGAGTGCTTCGAAGTGGACCACACATGATCGCTAGTTAAATAATAGCCTACTGCATTCACATGGCCTCAGAATCATCAGAACAGTTATTCACAGACTAAGAAAATTCACATGAATGCAAGTTGCAACATGTTGAAGAACAAGGCAGACAACAGTGATTTTTACTGGTTTGAAAAAGTATTTAAATGTGATCCACCATTGTTTTGTGGCTCTTTTTGTGGTTCAGGCACCATTCAGGCACCTGAATTGTTTTAAAAGGAGCAATTTTGCACCGGCATCATAAAAACCTAAACTATACCCAACCCTAATCATGTTTGTACATCTTTGAATACATTTGAAACACTGTAGTCATGACTTGACAAGGTGTCAGGAACAGAGGTGACCCTGCTTGATGAGTGAAGAATGTGAGTGGAACAGGTGATGACTGGTCAGTATGTTTGACAAGACACATAGCCACTTAGATAGCACATCCTTGGCTCCTGAAATGTCACAACAATAAAGAATGAGAAGCCCATTATTAATAAGTTTCTCAACACCCCCCAACTTACAAAGCTAAAACAAATATTAGCAGAAGGGGACAACACACTCTGTGTGTGTGTGTGTGTGTGTGTGTGTGTGTGTGTGTGTGTGTGTGTGTGTGTGTGGGAGTGATTGTTCCCATCTAGGTCTATTTTTTACCTGATGGAAAAACAATATATACATTTGTCCATCCCTCTGGGATAAGGGGGGTGGATAGGAGTACTGGATGACCTTGCTCTCTGACATTGGACATACTCTATTTTGTAATCATGAAATTAATGTCTTCTCTTGCGAAAGGACATCAAATTGCATATCTTTATCATTTGTATTTCACGCAACAAATATTTAATCTTTGGTTTCTTCCGTGTGTCAGAGCTGCTATTCTTAGTTCGGGCAGTGTCATGTTAAATGTTGAAGTAGCATTCCAGGGAAAATTTTGTTGTAACAGATGGCAGGTTTTATTTTGGAGTGTGTCTTGAATTTCTGCAGGGAACATAATTCCCTGACCCTACATACCACCAATACCTTCACAATGGAAGCTGAATTTTTACAGTATGATGGGCTGAATGAACAACCCATGGGTCTGCATGCACCACAGTTCTGTTTTATGTTCCAGTGTTTACTGTAATATCTGTTGTGTTGAACGTTTGTGTAAAGACCAGAATGTGTGACAGCCCTCCATGTTTGCTGTGTATGAACACTGGTTAGTCAACAGATACAGGACTCCTCTTCAAACAGACAACTTCCTTACTCCTCTCATTGTCCTTGGTGACACCGGTCAGCTGCCAGCTGTCCCTCGCCTCTACAACCTACATAGCAGCTGTTCATTTTAGCCGTAATACATTTCCACCGGGATCTACCTGACTGTGTGTTTGTCTGTGTGTGTGTTGGTCTGTGTGTGTTGTGTGTGTGTTGGTCTGTGTGTGTTGTGTGTGTGTTGGTCTGTGTGTGTTGTGTGTTGTTTGTGTGTTTGCGTGATAGGAAAAGTTCAAGGGGATGGAAAGGATGAAAATCTCTCCTGTGTGATTCCTTTTTCACTCCACTCACTACCTCACTCATGTTCAGATCCCTGGACTGGACACGGCAGGGATTATGTTGACGATTGGTCGTGCACGCACGGCCTGGTCTACTGTTAACCTGGTGAGGGGATGATCTTGCCTAGGGCCCTGTCTCTCTCTCTCTCTGTCATCTCTTCTCAAAGGCTGTAGAATAACTTTAGGACAGAGTTCAATACCAGATGCCCACATAGGACCTGCTGGCTGTTGGGCCATGGTGATCGGATAGGTTAGAACACTAGAAGCTGTATTTGTCACAAATAAACACACCTATAATATATCAGTCACACAACCTCTAAACTAAGCTTTTCCTCATAAACAACATATGTCAAAGACATAGACCAACAAAAGACCATGGACAGTAGAGGAATTTGCAACCATTCAACTATGGATATGGAGCATACAAATGGATGACCTCCTGTTATCTTCCATCTTATGTCAGACTGGCTCTGTCATTCCCCTGGACAACACCCTGGGGAGGGGGAGAGGAATAGAAAGGGAGGGAGGGGGAGAGGAATAGAAAGGGAGGGAGGGGGAGAGGAATAGAAAAAGAGGGAGGGGGAGGAATAGAAAAAGAGAGAGGGGGGAGGAATAGAAAGGGAGGGAGGGAAAGCGAGAAAGGGATCAAGGAATGGAGAGAGAAGAATGTAAGTGAGCATAGCAAAGAAGAGAGAAACATCGAAGAGAGACAGCGAGAAGGAAATAGAGAGTTGAGGAGATTCAGAAAAAATAGAGATGGGAAATAGATGAGGAGAGAGAAACAGAAAAAAGAGATGAATTGTAACATTTACCAATATCTGCCAGCTCAAGTGATGCTATGTATCAATAACAAGAGTAACTGGAAGCAACACAAATGTGTCAACATGGCTCAAAGCAAATCCATAACCATGTGTTTGCATTTGGTTGTAAAAACACAATTTTGTTCAAATGCAGAGGGACGCATTCTCTGTTTGTTTAGAGAAAACATTACGACTGCCAGGGGCCAAAATGTGTTTGTCATCTGACAGTTAATGGATGTCTACTGAACAACAATTAATTCAGAATGTATAAATATTGTAAAATAGGTTGACAACTTGGGTAAACTGTTCTACCTGTGGCCATGCCCATGTGTGTATAATGTGGGGTGAAGCAGAACACAACCCTAAAGAGTTGGCTGTGTCTGCAGGCTGTTTCCATGCAGTAAAAGCGATCAAGATTATGTTCATAGATTCAAATATGTGTGATCTGATGTCCTTGTCTGAATCGATTGGACACATTTCTGTAAAACAGTCATCCGTCACAACACCGGGACAGCCAGAGCAGTCTGTCCATATGAGTCAACTGCATCAACAAGAATACACGTCCCAGTGACAATATGACCCTAACCCTATGACCGCAAATATCCTCCCTCAGAAACTCAACCGCATCTCTTGCACATACCATACATTCTCTCCTCTTGACCAATCACACTCCTCTTCCCATGCTCCCTCACCACATTAACTTCCTGTTTGTTTACCTCCTCATGGTCCTTTGCTCCCACACTACACAGCATCACCCCTATCTGACTGGACAGAGAACAGCTGCTTTCATACTGGCATATGCTTTGGCAACTGGAGAGGCCAGAATACACGGAAACTCACAGCTATCTTGAGTAAATAAATTCAAGAATTAACTTTGATTTCAACCAAAAGTTTCCCTTTGCTCTTGGTAATTGTGTTGAAAACTAGAGCACTATGTTATGTGTTGTGCGGTGTGTGGTATGTGCTGTGTGTTTTAGACACTGAACATACTCAGTATCTGAGCGAGATAGATACAAACAAAAATACAGATAAACAGAGAAAGACAGACAGACAAAAGCAGAGAGACAGAGAAGTTAAGGTTAAGGGTCCATGTACCAGTGCTCAGCCCTGCAACCTTACACAACACAAGGATCTAGAGCTGCGCTTTCCAACTCACGCCACATGAATCAGCTGTGTGAATCACCTCAGCATCGCATGCCACATGAGTCAGCTGTGTGAATCATCTCAGCATCACAGCATAGCTGCCCCCCTTGTGTTGCATTACAATTTTACACACAAAGTCCCCCTGTTAATGGTTGAGAAGAGGGTCCAGCTGATCATTTGTACGAGAGCCCTATTCAGCACAGAGTCTGGTTCCCATATGACCCAATCCTTTCAGCATGTACCTATAAACAGAGTAAACAGTTTCTGGTGTAAAGTCCTATTATGGTCAATTCTCAGCAGGGGGTGTGGTCGTGTGCATGTTGTTTCCCAGAACCAGTTAGGAAGGACGGAGATGCAGAGGCTGATGAAAATAGGATTACTGGAACACTGAAGAGTTGGTTTAAAAGTGTCAGCTAGGAAACACATTATAAATACATGCTAAACACACTCTTGTATTAAAATACTGTCAGCCAGTGCAGTCATCAATACTGTAAGTGCCGTGTGTGTCCTGCTTATCTCCTTAAATGAGGAGTGATACATTTGTAGGGGACAGTAAAGGGAGAGGGGGAGAGTGTTGGGAAATCAAAAGAGTTTCCTCAGCATTCACTATAGGAGAGCTGTTATGTCCAAAGTCTTCGCACTGTGTTTGTGTTTCGTTTGGAGTTCTCTCCCTGTCTTCAAGTCTCCTACTTCATCCTAATTGATGCATGCCAGTTCCCTCAGCCAAACACTCACCTGTCCATCCCATACTGACCAAGCGCCAAATCTCATCTCTACACATACAGTCTGATCGCTTCAACGCACCAGGAGAGCACCCCAAGTCTTGTGCGTGTATTTGATTTGTGATGTGTCAGTGTTTAATGTTGCGACGGAGAGTTGTCTGCAGTTGCTTTGCCTTACATTTACATTCATTCATTTAGCATACGCTGTTAGCCAAGCTAGCAGCATGGTGCACTGTGGCAGCACAGTCAGAACCTCTCAATAAGGTGATCATGGGTTTGATTCTTGGACCAAATCCAACATCACATGGTCTCTCTGGGTGGAGTAAGTATGTTGTTACTGTGAGTTCTCTCCAGACACTCTGGCTTCCTCCCACCATCCAAAAACATGCATGTGATGGGTTAATTGGAAATTCTAAATTTACGCTAGTGAGTGAATTTCAGTGTGAATAATTGTCTGTGTCTCAATATTAGCCCTGCGACTCGCTGGCCCCAGTCCAGGGTGTACCCTGCCTATGGCCCAAAGTCGCTAGGTTAGGCTCCAGTCACCCGTGACTCCAAAGGGAACAAGCAGCACTGCAATCCCTACCAGGGATTGGCAGTAGAGAATGAATGTTAGCCAAGCGACTTTACAAAATACCTTTATAAAGTGCTTTACGAAAAGGCCATGAGTCAATTATCATGAACAATGAGATCCCTATTGGCCCCAATTGCAGGAAGCCAAAACATGAAGCAGAAATTGCAAAAATAATATAAGTGCCAATGAGTAGAACCAGAAGAGCAGAACACAATCATCAAAAGTGCAGGTGTTCCTTGAGGAAAATAAGAAACAATAATGTAATTCACAGCAAGTACAAGTACTTGAATCAGTTACAACAAACCAACAGGTGCAACAAGTCCCTTATAGAGTGACAATGTGTTGAGTTGGAAAGTTTTTTGTAATAGTTTCTCTTTGTACCTTTTTCGTGCCTACAGTGGATGTAATAGTTTTCACTTCCCCTGACAAGGAACAACGGGATAGGCAGGATACCCATGGGTCTACTCTCTCATCTTGTAACTGAAACCTTGTTGAAGAACGCTATTTAAGGTGGTGCAGGTGCCACCCACTGTACGTTTGTTTAGTTAGTATATGGTCAGGCAGGGTGTTTTACTCAGTTCTTTTAATTGGCACTGCTCTCTATGGCCTAGTAACCTCATCAAGCCTATTAGTTTATGATCAATATTATTTCCATACGTATCTCTAGTGTCCAATGTTCCCTGCATGCGGTCCACCATTGTACCATACGCGAGTTGCAATCCCCTTTTCTGCCCGACACACACAATACCTAGGGAAGGGTGTGCAACAACAGCCAACACACACAACTCCAACATACATTCGTCCAGCACACCCTCAAAACACCCACCCACACCACACCCATTGCCAACACTTATCACATCAATATGAATTACGTATTATTGAAGGGCGATATGAGCCCTTTCACAGACATAATGACATTACAAATGGGGACATTGTGTCACAAATGCAGAATGAACCACAGATGAGACATTTGTTCCATTTGTGACCAGGATCTGTATCCATTAGGACTTTGGGGGCCTTCTATAATAGTCTGGTGAAGAGGGAAGCAGAACAGGGAATACGATTATATTTTATTGATTATACTGTATAAATGGTAATAGTTGGTTCAGGGGGGTGAGACCCTGTAGAAGGCAAAAGTATAATGTCAGTAAAGTGTTTGTGTGTAAATGTGTGTGTTCCTTTGTGTGGGACCCAAGCTATGAGACACCCTTGCCCCCCTAACCCCCCACCCCCTTAATTCCTTGCCCCTTAACTATGACACCCTTACCCCCTAACTCCCCGCCCCCTTAATCCCTTGCCCCTTAAATATGGGACACCCTTGCCCCCTAACCCCTCACCCCCTTAATCCCTTGCACCCTTAACTATGAGATGCTATCGCCCCCTTCACCCTTTGCCTGCTCAATCTCTCCATCTACTAGCAGTAGTTGAAGTGACGTTTTGTCAAGTATGGTTACCCATACTCGAAATTTACCTCTGCATTTAACCCATTCAAGTGCACACACAGTAATGAGTAGTGGGCAACCGCACGCACACACAGTGAACATACACCCAGAGCAGTGGGCAGCTATTGCTCCAGCGCCCGGGAAGCAATTGGGGGTTTGGTGCCTTGCTCAAGGGCACCTTAGTCATGGTATCGAAGGCAGAGAGCGTGCTGTTTATTCACAATCCCCACCTTCAATTCCTGCCAATGCGAGAATTGAACCAGCAACTTGAAGGTTACAAGCCCAACTCCTTAACCATTAGGCCACGACATCCCCAGTTGCTCAGGCAACTGAGATTTATTCATATTTTTTAATTAAAAAATGGTGGGAAAACAAGCAACGCATCAAGAGATCAGTAGGCCATCCCCATAAGCTTTAAAACAATTAGATGGTGATGGTTGGGGCCAGTAGGGTGGCAGGCAGGTGGTTGGGGGGAAGGGGTAATCATAATAATATTAGGTGTCATCTTATCCAACACAGAGATTTATTTAAATTCTTTACCAAAAAGTTGGGAAAACAGCAATGCTTCAAAAGGTCAACAAGCCATCCCCATGCCCCTTAAACTACGAGACGATGACAGTTAGGGCCAGCAGGGCAGGGAGGTAGGGGAGAACAGGAGACAAATCAAATAAATAAAATTAGATGTTTCAGTCATGTATCCATTAAATCTAATCAAAGACTAGCCTATGGTTATGCACAAGATTAGTAATAAAAAGTACAAGGGATCATGATAGTAGTAGTAAGAATAGGCTCAGGCAACTGAGGTCAACTAATTTTTCATTCATCTTTTACAGAAAGGAAAGTAATAAACCACTAATGCTTCAAGAGATCAGTAAGCCATCCGCACAATCCTCGAATTATGAGACAGTGACAGTTGGGGCTGAAGGGCAGCAGGGTTGGGTGGGGCAAGAGGACAGGAGACTAATGAGATTAATAAAGTGAGGTGTAGGCCATGGTTCTCGATCGGAAAAAGGTGGCTTGCTCCCTTCGGGTGGGTGGGAAGTCTTTGCTTCAAGTGGAGGAGTTCAAGTATCTCGGGGTCTTGTTCACGAGTGAGGGAAGGACGGAACATGAGATTCACAGGCGGATCGGTGCAGCGGCTGCAGTAATGCAGGCGCTCCCTTAGAGATAAGCTGAGGAGCTCGGTCACACGGGAGGAGCTCGGAGTAGAGCCTCCACGTTGAGAGGAGCCGGTTGAGGTGGCTCGGGCATCAGTTTCGGATGCCTCCTGGACGCCTCCCTTGGGAGGTGTTCGGGGCATGTCCCACCGAGAGGTAGCCCCGGGGGAGACCCAGGACACGCTGGAGGGACTATGTCTCCTGGCTGGCCTGGGAACGCCTCGGGATCCCCCTGGAGGAGCTGGAGGAGGTGTGTGTGGAGAAGGAAGTCTGGGCCTCTCTGCTTAGACTGCTGCCCCCGCGACCCAGCCCCGGATAAGCGAAGGAAAATGGATGGAAGTGAAGTGTTTCAATCATACATACATCAAACTTGAAAGAAGAGATATATAGACAAATATTAAGTGATGGAAGGTTTACAGGATTCTATTCTTCTTTTACAAAAAGAAAGGGAAAAAGTTGTCGTGTTTTTTTGGGTTTTTTTTTTCAGATAGCCAGAACGATTTAAAAAACACATTACAGTTAATACATTTCAAATGTTCAAAAATAGTAGGTATTGGATTAGGCAACTGTAGTTGTATATTTTTTATTTGATCATTTTGCAAAATGCTAAAGGTCAAAAGGCCATACCTACAACTGTCAGAAAATTAGATGGTGATGCAGCAAATTAGTGTTCATTACAGTTTTTTTTACAATTACTTTACTACTATTTCAAGAACCTTGATGTAATTTTTCAAAACTCTAGACACAAAACTCAAAATGGTTATCACTTGTAACACACGCTGTATAGTGTTAGGGTTAGGGTATGAATGCACATTACAATATGCATTCACATCTTTAAAGAAATCTTGCACTTGCACAATCATTGGTTCAAAACAAAAATTTACCACGACATACCATTGAAACATAACTATAGATCATCCACACACAAGCAGCCGATAGTTTCACTGTGTCATTGTTTCGTAAAATCATTAAATATTGTTGAATAAAATAGGTGATACAGGTTTCATTATGGTACTACATGTACAGTAAATGCATCTCTGTAAAAGTACTGCAGTAGTAGAGAAAATGGTGGAATCATTGAACAAAACACTTGTACCAACATTATTCATTTGATTTGGTTCTGTCATTCCAACCTTTTTAATTTGATTCGGTTCCGTCATTCCATCCTTATTCATTTGATTTGTCTCCTGTTAGTCTAACCTTATTAATTTGATCTGTTGCATATAGTTTTATAAATCTGACGGCTCACAATTTCTTTTCACATTTGACACAGAATTGCTGGCAAGAAAGCTGAAGGCAGGTTCAGACATGGAACAAATAAAATGTGTTTGATATGTCTCCTGTCACTTTATTAATCTGATGGCCCACAATTTCTCCTCACTTTTCGAGTGATCGGATTATCCTAGGAGCTATGTTGTTGAGGGCAATAAGACCCTGGTAGAGTCTCCCAAGGCAAGCGGGTCCTAGGTGACTAGCCAGACTAAGCGGGGTTCAACCACCCCCATGATGTCAATACCAACGAGATCTGCTATGTAGCCTGGAGGGGTGTCTTTCTTGGACCTCAGACTTCTGTGTTTAACTTGTTACAAAAAAAGAGGGAAAACCAGACATGTGCCTATCAAGCATCCATCAAACCAAAAAAAGTGATGGAAATAGACCTCAAATGAATAACATTAGGTCCGAAAACAGCTTATAGAGTTTCTGGATCAGTTAACGCATTCTCACTCCAGCAGACGAGAACACTTCTCTGCTCAGACCCGCATCAAAGTATAAGGCAAGAGATAGCACAACCAATACAATGTATCTGAAATAAATCCAGTACGAATGTGATATAAGCTGATATGTCATGTGTAATGATGAATTAACATTGAATGGATTTCCTTAGAAAAATTTCACATTGATATGAAAGCTCTGGATTCTCTAACTATACTACCCCCCTTTATTCCCTCGGTTTAAACAGACGAGATTTCACAGTGTGGGTACTAAAAACAGCTCTGGACCAATCAGCACGTTTTTGATTATATCTCAAGAACGATAAGAGCCACCATCCCCATTATCACCAAGATTTCTTCCAAGTGGCTGTCCGGTCATTCTCCGAATGATTTATGGTACGACAAGCATTAACCCTTTTCTCAATCAAACAATGATGTGCTAACTAGATCAACCTATGTTCATGTCTGGTGGAGTTGAAGGGTTTAATTTAATACAAAATACATCTTGGATTAATTTTAGCTGGCAGAAGACATCCAATGTAATCTCCCTCCTGCCTATCTGTTTCTCCATCCCTCCTAGGCAAATTATTTTAGGCGGACCAGTTTACCTGGGTGGGCTCAATGGCCATGATGAAATACGTAATGGGCACGATACAGGCCATCTGCGTTAAAAAATAAAGAATCCACCAGTACGGGTGAGTCAGTGGTAACTCCACAATTCCATTCGTCACCGCTGATCCAACGAAAGGTGACAATTGTGGCGGAGGGTGTAGGTTTGGGAAGACCAAGCGAAGTAATCAATGAATAAAGTGAGATGTTGTAATTATATATTCATTGCATCTTATCAAAGAGTTATAAATCAACAAGAGATTACTAATAAAACGTATATGAATTCATAATAATAGCATGTATAGATATGGCGTCATTTAAAGGTGTAGTTTTTTTTTTTTTTTTTTCCTTTTTTTTTTTTACAAAAGGAAGGGCATAAAAAACCAGACATGCCTATCAAACATCAGTCAAACAAAAAAAAGAGATGGAAATAAACAAAAAAATTGAAACCAAAGGTATATGGGTCACAGGCAGCTGAAGTAACATTTTATACTGTGTTTCATGAATTAAATAATAAAAAGGGCGGGAAAACCGGCAATGCTTGAAAAGATCAGTAAGCCACACCCATTTTCCTCAAACACCGGGATAGCAACATGTGGTTTACAGAGGTGGAGGAACACCAGACAAATCAAAATGATTAGAAAACTTAATATCGCCTCCTCTAATTCACTGGCAATCGTTCCGAGTTCAATTGGCTCCGCCCCCCACATGCCTTAGTCTGTGACGTCCACAGTGTGTGTGACGAGTCCAGGAGACATCGGCATCTAGACATGCACCTTGCTTTAAGAATTAAGCAAACACTAAAGTAAGAAAGAAAGCACAACAATATAAGCAAACAAATGTACCACACTGATCTGTGGACGTATCAGCATAAAGTATATGCCTACAGCCAATTAAGGCTAGCGTTTTAATAAAATGAATACTCAATAACACAGGAAAACAGGAGCACGTGAAGCATCGGCAAGCTGAAAAGATTCAGAATATCTTTACACTCATTGCACCTACAAGCACTGGGATAGGCTGTGATCCCAAGAAATATATCTGATGGCTGGTTTCTCTTGTTCCTGCGCCAATGGAACATTAAGTATTATCTACACTCTCCGGTTTAGCTGTATAGTTAGCGTCTGTAGAAGATTGGTGGAGTCCTGAGGTTTAGCTCAATGGGAATTAGTCCCAGGACTTCATCCGTCGGCACACCTAGGTTCTTAGTCGCTGGTAGAAGATTGTGGGTGAGTTCCAAGATTTAGATATTTTACCTCCCCTCCGCCAGCATTTCCCCCTGCCTTCTCTAGGCAGGACTGTGGTGTCCTTCACCTAAAGCAGTTTTGTTTGGATGAATCTGGGTGGGAGAGATCTTCAAGCCCTCTCCGGGCAGGCTGTAGTAACCTTGCGGTGTTAACAACCAGCTTGTTTGGGTGGGCGGTAAATATGCGGCCCTCCTGGGTCCACTTGGGACAGCACGCAGAATGTGGTGGTCCAGGGTTCAAGACCTTGATCGGAGCCCAGTATTCTAATGGGGATAAGCCCCAATCATACACTCACCGCACCACAGTCCTTGTCCCTCACATCTGTCGTTACCCTAGGCCCTCCCAGTGTACTAAGACAGTAATCCCGGATACTGGAAGTATTGACCCCCCATTGTTCTGTCAGTTGAACATGTCAGTTTTTAAGGGTATCTGTTAGGGTTTGGATGGGCTAAAGCCTGTTCAACTGGCCTGTTGATGAACTCAGCTTCTGGTCTAGTTTGGTCGACAACTAGGGGCAGCGATTTTTAGTCTCCAAGGACCCACTGTCCTGCGCCCCTGTCCAGGCCCCTGTCCGCTCGTTGATTTTAATTTCTAACATACCTAGATAAATCGAGAGGGTCGTTATCTCAGTTTACGTGCCGATGTAGAAATATGACCCACTTCATTGTCAATCAGTGTGTTAGACAAGGAGCAAATAAATGCAGAACAGTATGTGGTTTCTGCAAACAAGTTAGAAACAGCAGTGGTTACCCTTATAAGTCCTGTGACTAAAATCTTTCCCTCTGACCACACCTGATCCAAATGAAGTTATATAGCTTCTGCAGCACTAGATAAAGACTGAATCATTTGTCAGGTACGTTGGAAGAGATTTAAACATGTGAAAGACAACAGGGAGACAGCCTGAAGGACCTGTGGGACACCATGTTACCAGTGACCAGGACCGGGGGAAACACTAGAGTGTAGTAGCCCCACATGAGATACGGTCTAGGGTTAGGTTAGGGTTAGGAACGTTGGGTCAGGGTTCGAGGGTTCAGGGTAGTCTTCGAGTTAGGGTCTAGGGTTAAGGGTAGGGTAGGTCAGGGGTTAGGGGTAGAGTTAGGTTGGTTAGTTAGGGTAGGTTTTGCAGGGTTAGCGGTTAGGTTAGGTTCAGGGTCGGTTAGGTAGTTAGGTTAGACGGTTAAGTAGCAAGGTTAGGGTTTAGGGTTGAGTTCAGGTCTAGCGTGTATAGGGTTGGTTAGGCGTTAGGAGTTAGAGTTAGGTTAGGTTGGTTAGGTTAGGGTATGAGGGTATCAGGGTTTGGTCTGGCTTAGGAACTCTCGTCTTGTGT